>JAJOOR010008500.1:0-57306 GCA_036250505.1 Solanum acaule | reverse complement strand
TTAGAACTCGCCTTGTTGCTACTTGCCGGACCAAGGAGGTAATCAACAAGAAAAGAATTATCAACATAGATTTAGTGTGATACTATCTAATAGGCTAGTGTCGATTGGTGCGAAGTAATAACTAAGCCAAACATCGATTATGATGTGTAATATGAGGTAAAGGTAAGGGTTAGTAAATTATACACAGGTAGCCGGACCAAGGTGTGGGGTGAAATTCTCTAGATGCCGGACCAAGGATTTAGAGATACCTAACTTATCACTTTGCATGTAATACACTAGGAAAAGAATATGGTTACTAGGATTACTGTGTTATGAGCTTGTGGGGAACACGTATACCCTAGTTATTTCTCTCATCTTGATAACAACCAAAGTTAAGTTCTGATTACTGATTACTTATTAAAGTCTTACTATTTGTTTCAGACAAATAGAACCCCCCTTTAATTACCTGTTTCTGGAAGTAATTTGACTAATTGAATATAATTGTTGGTTAAAATAAAGTCTAAACCATTTTCCTCGTGGGATCGACCCCAACCTACAAGTTGGGTTCTTTACTTGATAACGATCGCTTATACTTCTGTAGGGAGGTGTAATTTGAGCGTATCAGGCCTCAAAATGGTGGATTTCAGTAGAGGAGATGGGTGTAACCTCCACATCTGTATTCTCATCTCAAGGAACATGGGCCACTCTGCACAGCTCGGTGATCAACACCGGGAATGGAAGCGAAGTCTCTCTTTGCTTGGCCATCATGGCCATCTCTTGCTTAATAATTAATCCCAAATTGAGCGCGTGGCAAGAAATGATGGACCCTAGACATGCTGCCTTCGGGTGTTTAAGAATGGACTCATTCTGGGATGGCATGATAGTACTGCTGATGAACCTGAACCAATATCTAGCAGCCACATTTTGGTTCTTCTTCTCTATTGGTGCCCAACCTCTATCCACCTCAGGGTGGCATCAGATAATAGGGGTGTCAGCCAACCCTTCATATCCTTAAGGGTATTCTTCTGAACCAAGTTGATGTACTAATGCATATAATTATAAGTACACCCCAAAACAACATTTATGTCCGCACTTTCGCACTTCACCTTCTTGCCCTGGACTATCACAAAATCAATTGGTTTGAAGGCACTGGCCTTTTTTTCCCTTTTGGCACTAATTGTCCGTAAGCCAGATAGAACTCCAGGACCCACTTTGGAATGTAGGTTCCCCGGGGTTTAGTGAAGATCTCAAACTTATAGAACTTGAGAGTGTTCCTGATCTCTAGATAACTATCCACTACTGCGTGTGTAGAAAATCTTTTCTCCTGTAAAATAGTCCTCAAACCTCGGGCTTTAGTCGATTGAATGACCGGGGAGGAGGACCTTGTACTGGTGGCACCGGGACCACAGTATATGATGGAGCTGTAGTTGGCAGAGGAGGGGGAGTTTGAGCCACCGGGATCCTAGATTGATCATTCATTGCCTTGGAGCAAAGCTCTACTCTCTGGGCCTGCAACAACTGATCATCCTTAGTCTCAAAGATAAAAGCATGAGAATCTTGTGATTCCCCCTCGCTATTTGATGAGTTGAGGTGAGTCTCGTAGACTCCCTCACTATCAGAGTTGGCCTCCGATTTCTCAGCTATGGGTGCCTTGCCCTTACCTTCTCTTCCCTTGGTCGGGATTTTTGCTAGCTTTGCTCTAGATGCAGCTGCATCCTCATCTATAATCACTCCCCGTGCCCGCTTGCAAGGCAGCATGTCTCTTTCAGAAACTTTGGGTCTAGCCATTCCTGCAAACAACATAGAAAAATGTTAGAAAAAAATTCCAGAAAAAAGTGTAGAAAATAAGATAGAGAAAGACTCACCGAATCACTTTGGCGAGCAAGATCGGGGTCGCCGAAAGTACCAGCACAAAATTTTCACAAATTCCAAGCTGGTCGGCAATGTCCAGGGCCATTCGGTGGATCGCCGACACCATTTGGCGAGCCAAAGGTAGCTTGCTGAATGTTACAGTGTATTTTAGGGGTTTAGGGGAGCAGAAAGGCGATAAAGAAGGACTTTCGGCGAGTCGCCGAGTGAACTCGGTAAGCTCACACATCTCGTCAAAAGTTATAGAACACAACTCAACAACTTATGGAAATTAAGGGTGATCTAGGGGGTGTTCTGCGAACCGCCGAACCACTCGGTGAGCCCGATTTGGCTCCCCAAGTGGCACTTCTTACCAGCTTTCTACCCCATTTTTCAAAATCAAACCCGCAGCCCCCAAAAAGTAAATTAAACACATACACCATGAAATTAAGGTCAGACCCATACTACCAATGCCCTCGGGGTACTCAGACTTCCCCCGATTTGGCCAAAAGTAGACATTTGATGTCTTTTGCCCTTAAGAATTAAGTCAAGATTATTGGGAAAAATACGTCATTTAGCACTATCAAGGGTTACTCAGACTTCACCCTCCTAAAACCAACACAAATTCACAACAACCAAAAAATTTAGACTCGATTTTAAACAAGCACAACCCGGGACTCACAATTAAAAGACGATTAAAACTTATTTCAATTAAAATTAGGCAAACAAACACACAGACGATGATTACCCAACAACAATCAAAAACACCTCAACAATTGCATTCAAGTTAACCACATATGAAGTTGGGGGTTCGGAAAACCAACCTTGATGCCAAAAACTAGATTGTAACGCTAGGCGGCAATGTATCCAAAACCAATCTTGAGAAGAGATCCCCAAAGAGTACGAGAATAGAAACACAATAATATTTGAGAACTAAAGTTGGGTGATAGGATACGTGAGTTGAAAAGTTAATAAAGGGATAGGATTTTGAAATTTTAAATCGTTTGGCCTTTGAAACCTTTTAGTTTGTGCTCAATTCGGCAGTATAAGTCATGCCCACCGAACCACTCGGCGATTCAACGAGTGGTATTTTGGCTCGCTGAGTTTTATAGAACTTCCAGCAATTTGGGGGTTCAAACAGTGGGCAAAGTCGGGCTGGCCGACCTATTCAGTGAGTCGCCGACTGAGCATTTAGTTCACCGAGTCTAATAGATTTCCCCATCAGGCTGGGTGGTTCCAACAGTGATCCAAGTTGGGCTTCGCCAACCTGTTCGGTGTATCACCGACTGGACTTTTGCTCGCCAACCTACCCATTTTCCAAAACCTTTTACTTTTCACCTTGCATAATTAACACCCGTTATTCAAAACAAAAACTAAAGCATAAAAAAATTGGGTTGTCTCCCAAGAAGTGCCTTCTTTAATGTCGTGGCACGACATCGATACACTTTCAAGGATCATTCTTCGGGTTTGACAAGCTATCATTTGGTAGGCCCCCTTTTGGCCTTGGGTTCAATTGAGAAGATATTTGACCCATTTGCGTTTCCAATTGCTTGATTGACACTGAATGGAAGGTGACCATCTAATTAAGTGTAGAGACGTCTTCTTTCATTACTTTCAAAACCTTATGCGAACATTCTACCTTTTTGAGAATGTATGAGAGCATGTCTTCCGTACGGACATTTTCCGACTCCTTAGGCTTTTGAAGCTCATGGGGTGGGACGTATCTATCATTGTCACCATCCCTTTCCTTCCCAGTAGCACTGCGATCACGCCATTCCCTGTCACGATCTCTCCATCCATCATCTCTATTCCATCCCGGATTTCCATCCGACCTTGGATAGTTTGAACGAAAACCTCCTATTTGATTTGCAAGAAAGTTCATTTCTTCATTGTACAGTGCCTCAAATTGCGCTTCATAAGGGTTTACTCCACCAACACCCAAAACATTTACACTCTTCAACCCACTACCCATCACATTTTTTGCCAAGATATCAAGTTGGGTCATCATTTTGGCCATGTAATGGTCTTTCTCTTGATCCTTTTCAATCTGCTCTTTTTTCACCCTAAAAATGAGAGGAGACACTTGGTCCTCACGAGTGTACCACGCTTTATTTATCTTGGACATGCATAAAGGAGTTGAGATGCTACTTCATAGGGTTGTTGTATTATACCTCTGAGAACAAGTTGATCAGCAACTCGTTTGTTCACCGAGTCAAGACTCCTATAGAAGTATTGCTTCAATGTATGGTTGGGCAATCCGTTAGTCGGACATTGAAGTACCAACTTCTGACTCCTCAACAATGTCTTGTGGATAGGTTCACCTTCCAAGCATTTGAAACCTTGGATTCTATCTCTTAGCGGCATCGTTTTTGACGGAGGAAAGAATATCACATAGAACGTTGCTGTCAATTCATCCCAAGAGGTGATGGAATCCCTCAGTAACTTAGTTAACCATTTGGTAGCTTCACCCATCAAAAAGAATGGAAACAACCTGAGACGGACTGATTCTTGTGATACGTTCTTGAATAAGAACGGACCACAAACGTCCACGAAGTTCCGAATATGCTCATGGGGGTCTTCGTGAGCCAATCCTCCATATAAACCTTTCATTTGGAGGAGCTGTAGCATTGTTCTAGTAACATGAAAGACATCATTTCCTTCAATTTAAGGTAGACGTATTGCACCAACACCACCCAATTGGATTGGGTCATTCACATCATTAAGATTCCCAATATTGTCTTGATGGCCAACTTGGCTACCATTACTCCCGTTCACGCTCATTTTTTCCTCTTTTCAACATAAACAATACAGACACAAAACAAATTAAGTCGATTCAACTAAAAAGATCCCAATTCAACTTCAATAATATAATTTTAAACAACACAAATCCTTGGCAGCGGCGCCATTTTGATTAATGTTTCAAGTACACCTCATCCAATTCTAGGTTTAAACTATCGTTAACTAGTATAAAACCCAACGAAAGGTTAGGGTCAAACCTGCAGGGAGTGGTACGTGTTCAAATTCAATTATGAAGTACAAATATGGTCTAATGAGTTATACAAATAGAAATTATCGATAAAGACATGTAAACAAGTCTAAGGGGATTACACGAATGTCAGATGAGGTGGTTTTTGATTTGCAATTATAAGCTGCAACACAGTCAAACAGTAAGGAAATAATAATATAGAGAGGAATTCTCGAGATGTGATCGATTATAGGCAAATTTCACTGTATGGGTAATTGAAACTATTAATAAATAGCTAGATATCAGTCGGTTGGCTAGGCTATAAGTGAAATAGCTTTCTTTCGAACAACTATCTCGAATCAAGTGATTTCTTTTGAACATCATCAAGCTTAGCAAATAACGACAACACACACCTTAATTAATCTACTCTTTCGAGCTAGATAGGTAGAATAGAGATTTAGATTTAATCTTTTGAACTAAACCCATATCACCCCAATAACGACCGTCATCAATTGTAAGCTTTGATTATAAATCCTCTTTTTCAAGCAAGTCCAAAATTCTATGTTCGAATTGCATTGGCAACTACAATTCTTAGTTCAAAATACAGCTAACAATTAAAACCCACTTCAATTAAGCATTTAAATCAGTTATTAACAACCCACAAGCTAATTCAGCCTATAATCACATCCCAAGAATTATGGTTTTAGCCACACATCATAAAAATAGAGAAACAATTACTAAATATATTTGTCATGATCGAGGTAAAAGTTCCCAAGTCTTTACAATGGTCCAAATTGTAGAAAGTTAGAAAACACTTGCAAATCCTTAAAATTAAATTTAGAAATCCACAAAGTTTATAATAAGAACTAGAAACTAAGAGAAAACTCTAACTCTAGGATGGGAACTGCAATAAAATGGGAGAGAACTCCTCAAAATTCCTTTTAAAATCCAATTTATAGTTACTAGTGTTTTGGCCTAAAATTCCACTCGGCGGGATAAGTTGCGCCTCGTCGAGTGGTTTGGCGATCCGTTGTTTGCTCTCTTTCCATCTCCATTTTGTATTGGTCCTCAGCATCCCAAGTCCAGTAACTTTGGGTGATCCAGTGTATTGTTGTAGGATCTATCGATGATTCAATGACTGCCCATTTATGTCGCCAACATGGTTTTTCCCAAAGGCTGGCACACTGAAACTTTAGGTGAGCTAAAACGCCACTAGGTGGTGCGCTAACTGGTCTTGGCGATCAACATGATCACTTTTCTTTGCTTCTTCATCTTTTTAGTTCCTTTTTGTCCGGTAATGTCCTTCCCTTGCTCCTTAGACTCCATAGCTGCAAATCAACATTTTAACATCACTTTAGACAATAAAATAGGCATTTGAGGACACTTATACTATCAAAACAAAGCCCTAAATGAATCAAAATCTCAGACTCATCAAGTTAGCTAGGGCATGTCCCAGCATCTCTAGCCAGTTAGAGGGTTATATTCAGAGATAGTTAGATTCAGCTTTAGTTTTTGAGTTATAGTCCAGTGTTGGTAACTCTTATCTAGTATTTATATTCAGACCAGTGTTGGATATTCCCCACCATTTCAGTTTATCTCATCTTTTAAGCTTCCGCGCAATATCTCTTATTTCAGAAAATGTTTGTATGCTTATGATATGCTAGTTCAGGGTTAGCTTGGGGTCACTTGTGATCCTAGTTCCCGTGTTAACATCAAGGGGTAGCCTCAGGGTGTGACAAACTTGGTATTAGAGCATTAGATTTAAGATTTCTAGGATGTTTGAAAAGCTGCACTAAGTACAGTCCCTTTCATGAGTGTGAAGCGCGCCACACCTATGAAGGGAAGGGTATGAAGTGTTTTAGGATAAAACTTCACTTTCTTGTTATTCTTATCATGCATGGGTATAATCTCCTTTCTAATACGATGTTATGTTTTTAAGATCATGCCTCTTTGTATACCTTACGCAAGGAATGCTAACGCCCGCAACACTTACGTAGTTCCTCCAGTCCCAGACCATGAGGTTTCGAATGCAGATTTTCAGAATGCTATCCAGATTTTGGCTCAAAGTGTAGCCAACCAGAACAATCAGCGGGTTCCAATTCCTACAAATACTAGCGGTGGATCACTGGTAGGGTACGGGATTTTGTTCAAATGAATCTGCATGAGTTTCTTGGGTCGGAAGCTGGTGAAGACCCCCAGAAGATCATTGATGAGGTCAAGAAAATATGTTGAGTGATGCAAGTGACTTGAAATGATAAGGTAAAGTTGGCGTCCTAGCAGCTTAAAGATATGGCTCACATATGGTTCATGTAGTGGAAGGAAAACAGGGTTGAGAATGCAACTCCGGTGATTGGGAGTGTTTTACCAGAGCTATTCTTGACAGGTTCTTCCTAAGATAGTTGAGGGAAGCTAAGGCTAAGGAATTTATGAATTTGAGACAGGGTTTGATGTCAGTCTAAGAGTATGGACTTAAGTTTACCCAGCTCTCACGGTATGCTCCACAAATAGTTGGCGATCCCAGGGCAAAAATGAGTAAGTTCCTATTTTGGGTATCTGACTTGGTGAAGACAAAGTACAGAAATGCTATGTTGTTGGAGGATATAACTATCTCTAGGCACATGACTCATGCTTAGTAGGTTGAGGGGGATAAGCTTAGAAAACTATCTAAGGACAACAAAAAGACTAGAACATGGAACTATGAGTACTCTCAACAGAAATTGGGTGGTGGAAATCGCTCGCAATTTCAGCACCGATCTTCAACCCCAGCATATTCATCAGCTAGTGCTCCATCCCCCTGGATTTGATAGGAACAAAAAGGCAGGGCATAGACTCTAAGTCTTAGGGGAGTGTTTCAGGTAATATGACCTACCCAACATGTCCGATGTGTGGTAAGAACCATTCGGGCAAGTGTCTTGCAGCAAAGAAAAGATGTTTTGGTTGTAGTCAGACTGGTCACAGGTTGAGAGATTTCCCTTCTTCTAAATAGGGACTAGGAGGTAACAATAATAGGGCTCAGTCTACAGCGCCAACAGCACCAGTAGGTCGCCCAACTTAGCAGGGCACTTATTTTGGTACAGGTGGCGGTCAGCGCCAGAATAGGTTGTATGCTCTCCAGGCTCGCCAGGATCAGGAAGATTCTACTGATGTGGTTACTGGTACATTATGAGTCTTTCATTTAGGTGTTTATGATTTGTTAGGTCCAATGTCTACTCTTTCCTTTGTAACTCCATATATAGTAGTAAACTTTGGTGTTAGTCCAGAAACTCTTTCAGAACCCTTCTTAGTCTCTACACCAGTTGGTGACCTAGTTATAACTAGACGGGTATACAAAAATTGCCCTGTCATCTTCTCGGAGTTCCTCCCGAGAGGGAAATCGACTTCAAAATATATCTCCTTCCAATACCCAGCTTATTTCTATTCCTACTTATAGAATGGATCCAATTGAGCTTAAGGAATTGAAGGAACAATTGAAAGACCTTCTAGATTAAGTCTTCATCACACCCTGTATTTCCCCATGGGGTGCTCCAGTTTTTTTCGTGAAAAAGAAAGATGGTTCTTTGAGGATATGTATCGACTATCGACAATTGAACAAAATCACAATCAAGAATTAGTACCCTGTCCCAGGATTGATGACTTGTTCGACCAACTCCAGGGTGCTAGTCATTTTCTTGAAAATAGACCTCAGATTCGGTTATCATCAACTCAGAGTCAGAGATAGTGACATCCCCAAAATAGCCTTCAAAACTATGTATGGTCATTATGAATTTGTAGTTATGTCATTTGAACTAACCAATGCTCCTGCAGCTTTCATGGATTTAATGAGTAGGGTGTTCAACAACTATTTTGACTTGATCGTTATCGTCTTTATTGATGATATCCTCATTTACTCTAGGAATGAAGAAGAATATGCTACTCATTTGAGGGTCTTCCTGCAAACTCTCAAGGATATGGTGTGGTGGAGGTGGCGGTGGGTATGGTGTTGGTGGTGGAGGAGTAGATGGGTGTTCCAAGTGTGGGGAAGGTGGTCATTTATAAAGGGAATGTAGACAAAGTTGGGAAGATGACCATATCCACCACCTTGACTACATTCCCTTGCGAAATGCCAATCTTCCCGACACTTGCGACACCCACTTCCTCCTCCACCACTACCACAATACACACCACCACCTCCACCATACTTCCCACCACCGCCGCCACATCAACCATCACCTCCATAGCGTCTGCCACTACCATAACCACCTTCATCACCATTATATCTCCTAACTCCACATACATATCAACCACCATAACCATAGTGATCACCTCCACCATCACGGGATCCTCCTTTGACATGAGCAACATCTGGGTCGGTAACATTGACAGCCTTAGTACGGCCATAATTTTTATATGCCATATCAAATTCAAAAACTACACCTGTAACACCCCATATTCTACCGGTATTGGCTCTATTTATATGATTCTTTTAAATTTCCTTGTGGTATAGTTATGGGCTCGGTTTCCTATGCGACTAGTGACAATAGAATAGGTTTAAAGTGAACTGTCTGTAGATTTTGATGCGACCCGATTAAGTTGACGTCGATGGAAGTATTTAAACTTGAGATCATAAAGTGGGATTAGAGCGGTTCGTCCTAGGGAGTCTACAAAGTCGTGTCTAGTAGAGCCTTACTTATGAATGTGTTGCACGCCACATTTATAATTAGGGGCCTTCTTGGACATTTAGGAAATGTTACCTTCCTTAATAATCCAGATCGTGCGATAGAGCGAAGTTTAGAAGTCAATTATTTCCATTTGTACCTGATCATGCTATTCATATTATGCTTACAATGCTTAAGGTTAACGGTAGCTAAAATTTCAACATGCAACCAACAGAAACGGATCTGAAGTTATCAAAATTTAGACTAGATTGAGCTAATTTTATTTGACCGTCCAACTCCACGAGGTATGTAAAGACTCTTATGTTATTTGCATTTTAAGTTGCATTTGTACCATTTGTATCACGTTGGTTCAATTGAGAAAGATATAGTATGGTTATCTATATGCTTAAAAAATAGTGGGTTACCTAGTTACATATATGAGCTATAGCATTTCCAAGCACATCTTCTTTGGAGGATGTAACCAACTCTTGAGTTCAATATTTCCTCCATATTTATAGGATTTATTCATATAGGGGACACACGTTCTTAGTCAGTGCTATACATAGAATTTTCGGCATTACACATGTACTCGAAATTGATTTTGTTGAACCAATTTTTTTTAGTTGGAAGAAGGCAGTGACACAATCTGATAGTTGAATGTATCAGTGCAATAGTGTTACTGGAGATACCCCTATTTGGCTGACAAAGCCTAAATTCTCACCATATATCATCCTGAATATGTTAATAGTTGGCTTTTTATATGGTATGTTCCAACCACCCCGAATAAGTACTAATAACATTTGTATTCTTTTTATGGTAATAAAACTTAAGGATAAGTGTGTCAATTGATGAAAATGATATATGTATGGTAGTTCATATTATGATCTATGTGTTGTCTATAGAGGATTAGTATGTGACTAAAGGGTAAGGTTAACAAAAGGAAAATTGATTGGCTAGACCTAAGTTGTGATTAGTCGGTTGTAAATAGTGGGATTAGAGTACATGAAGCTACTAGTTATGATTAAAAGGTACTTGTTAGATAGGAAGCATGTGAAAACAAAGCTTGAATGACACGGGCCAAATATGTACGTAGAGCTTTTGGTTAGAAAGAGATGGGATATGTCAAATTCCCTAAACATAGGAGTGGGGGTGATATGAGGATGCTATAGATGAGTGAGATAGGAGGGATTGCTAAGTGTATGAGCCAAGAAAATGGTATCAACTCTTCAACCCTAACTAGTTATAATGGCGAACCTGGGAACAACTTTGTGAACCTTTGTTAGACAGAGAAGTCAATTTAGTATTGATTCAAGTCTTGATATTTGGTCTTGATAACAACAAAGAAAAAGAGGTGAATAGAAAGGTTACCTAGATAGATGATACATGGGCCTAGTTCATCCACATCATTAGTACAAAAGAGATGTAAAGCATTATACACATGTATAGACTTCCATCAAATTGAATAGAGCTACTACAGGGTTCATTTAATATATGTTTGCAGTAATTCATCAGTCATAGTCCAGTTAAGGGAGAGGAAAAATTGATCATATGTTAGTTGTTCCTATTTGCTATCTTGCACGGGAAAAGAGTCGGAGAACCCTCACTTGTTATAAAAAAAAAAGAGGAAATCTATTAGTATGGCCAGACCTATCTAGTTAACCCCAAAGCAGCTAACTCTAAGACATTATGAATCATGATATAACTTTATAGGTACCTGACATTTACATGTTATTAGAGTTCATGTTTTATGGTTCGTTCAAGCTTCACTATTTATTTTCTATTTTGACCTTCAAAGGGCACCAGGCATTGAGCGTGATATAACACAAGCTAGTAATGAAGGCAAAGTTGACCTCGGCCTCCTACTCTACAAGATGAACTATTGAGGATTTTCTTTTTCTATCTTGATTGTAGTATTTATATTGTCCTAGAGCCAAGTCCCAATAGCAGAACACCTATAAAAATTCTTAAGAGATTGAAGAGAGTAGATGGGGTAATCAATTGTATGTTCTTTGAGATGAGTAAGGAATATGAACAGAACTATCCCGCCCGTGACTTAACGCTTAAGACATTGTGTTTGCCCTTATTATGGTAGAGTGATTCTATATGATATCTCCTAGTTTCCAAAGACGGTTTGTTATATAATCATACATGATGCATGTTCTATAACTTATCTATTTGTATGTCATTTTCCCTTGGGGGATTAGCTTCTCAGAGGTTACCTAATGTCATAGAATGCTTGCATGTAAGTGTTATCCGCTTTGGAGCACCCTTGTTTATTGCTATATGTTTTGGTAGGACCTTTTCCCTACATTCTATTTATTGCACTGGTTACTTTTCTCATGGAACTTGTCCATATTGTGTGGGTACTATAGGCTAATTGATCATATGACCATTTTTATAAATTTACAGGCCTCGTAGCCTACTTGATTAAACATTACATACATTATAGCTTTTCTAGCCATGTGTCATGTGCTCACTTGCTCATATTTCATAAGTGTACTTATTGACTTGTTAGTCCACCTATCCATGTGATATAACGCACTTGCTCAATGTGATTTGTGTTCCGCAGTTCATTTTCTTATGTCAAATTGTCATATAGTCTACTTGCTTACGTATTATATACTTCGTATCTTTAGTACTCATTCATCATCTACTCATCTAATCCATTTCCTACATTCCTTATAGTTCATTTGCTCATACGCTACCTTGTGAACCATATGCGCGCGTACACCATATATTTCTATAGCTTAATGCTCGTTTATTATGCGCTCCCTTTTGTGCTAATCTGCATATGTTTCATACCCAATGTGACTTATTTATTTGTATACTATGACCCTCTGTGTTTATTGACTTGAGTTTTGAACATTTTGGGAAAACATTTCCTTGTATCATAATGTTGTGAAGATTTTGACCAGAAAAGGTTGGACATTTATGTAAATTTTATCACAATCATCGATAAATAACCTAGCATAATGCCTTATCTAAAGGTGTGGCATAAAACTTTAGAGTTTATATTAACAGCTATGCGTTCTTATAAGACTCACCTTTGATTATCATCATAAGATAAAAGAGAAGGGAAAGAAGAGCCCCGATAGATTCGGCCTATGATTTTATTTGTCAGTTGCATATAAAAAAATTGGGAGATACTATAGTAATTCTTGAATGTTAAGGCCCGGAAGCTAAGAACAAAAGGTCTCCATTTAAGTATTGTGGAAGGACTATAATATAACATAAGATACTTGGGAATAGAAGATGGTAGAGATCCTAAATACCCCTCCTCATTCTAAACATCAACATAAGGATCTGAGATCATGTGGTCCCCTTATATGATCATAAGTCCTACTAGCATTTGTTCATTTGATATGTCATTTGCATGTCTTGTGTTTAGGAATATTAAATTTTCTTATTTGTATGAGTTCTACTTGTGTATCCTCAGTGAATTACATGGTCAAGAAAGGGGTTTGCTTTGTCATATTCTTATTTCATGAAACATATCTATTGAGACGTCATGTGAGACTTGTCTATACGTGTTTTAGGTTAGTCTATATTTTTGGATAGTCCTATTTACAAAGGAAACTCTCGCAAATCTCCAAATGAAATTCCAAGGTTAAAAAACTATCAGCTTAACCTATCATTCGACGACGAATGATCATAAGGGGGGGAAGATGCTACTTGTCTGCCTCACCTAGGTTGGGGTGTGACAACACCATAAGCTAAGCTACGGAAACCTTCAGATCTAATAACAAATTGATGAATAAAAAATTATCACAACCATCATCATGTAATTGAGTCACTTCACCATGCCCTTGTTCCTACTCCTCTGATTATACAACGTACAAAAGAGTTGATTTTATACAAAATTTGCTTTTACTTTAAATCATATAAACGACCATGATCGAAAAACTCATTTCCAACGACAACAATAAAGATATCCAACACCTAGACTTCATTTTTATTTTTATTTTATAGTAATAATAGTGAACAATATGAATAAAAGGGAAAAACATATAAAACATATTTAGAAAATCAATTAAGCAAGATAGTATTAGTAAAACTAATAAGTTTAAAATATAGATTTCTACCTCTGCATAAGGGAATATGCATGCTTTTACCTAATTTATATTAAACGTCATAAACAAAATCTAATAGAAGTCTTAACATATGATTAGTTTGAATTAGAATCAAATTCATGACTAATAGATCAAAATTTTGATGCGAAAGGAAAATTTTTAGTTGGATTCAAAATATTCGGTAAAGCTAAATATAAATTTTTATCCAAACTTTTTTATCTCTTTGAACAAATAATTTAGCTTTTAAGAATATAAAAGTCAATCAACAATATAAAAATATTTTTTTCTATAATCATTAAATATTTTGAAATTTAGGAGTTCATAAAATATTGATTTCTTTGAACGTGCATAGTATAATAATACCATGTCAATTATATTAAAAAGTTACATAAAAAAGGAATTTGTGTGAATGCAACTGATTTAACAACATTAATGAAAGACAAGTGTTTTCAATCAATATATATTTTTAAATCATTAGAAAGGATAATTATGATTTAACCTAAAGAAAATATGCCTATTAACAAGAAAATTAATTATAGAAAGTTTTCATATGAAAATCCTTGTAAACTTAATTTTATAGAAAGTTACCCCAAAACTTTAACATAAAAACGAAAAAAAAGTTCAAAAGTTTAACACGAGAATAATTTTGACCAATGTGATTTTAAAAACGGGTTATTCCTACGTACGAGTTTCCCTATGACCATTGGGATCAAACCACGAGTCATACTATTATTTGTTGGATCAAGAGATAAAAGCTAAAGAAGATAGCTTTCAGAAACAAAGGGTTTGAACTGCTAAATTATCTTACTACTGAAACAAGAACAAATACTGCCATTTATAGGCTTACAGTTAACTAATTAAGCTAAAATAAAGCAACTAACTATTAATGGAGAAATATGGGGACAATGGTAAACATGACCCACTACAATAAGAAGATAATTCATTGACTAGGTAAACACATAAACCAACGAATCCTAATAACCAGACACACAAACTTATTTCTACAACTTAATTAATATGAAGAATAAGTCAACACACCTCCTTTCTTAAAACTCACAAACTCTCATTTGTTATCTGAAGAAGTCATTCTTGTTGTGAAAAATGATTTTTGTAAAACATCATCAAACTGATCTTTTATGCCACAAAATATCAATGAGATTATTCCAACAACAACAGGATTACGAATGAATTGATAATAGATGTCGATCTGCTTTGTCCTACCGTGAAAACAAGGAATTTTTGTCATAGAAATTGTCACCTTGTTGCCACACAATATTTATGTTGGACCAATCTGCCCTTGTTGAAGATCCACGACCAAATTCGTTAACCAAATAGCTTGATAACTTGCTGAAGTTGCAACCATGTATTCTTCTTCTATAGAAGATAATCCTACTTTATCTTGTTTCTTTGAACTCCATGAGATTCCTCCGGAATAAAGATTAAAAATATTTTCATTTGGCCTCCTGCGATTTTCTAATCTACCTTCCCAATCACTATCAATAAAACTAAGAAATCTGCAATCTGATACTTTTGATTACCAAATGTATAAAATATCTACCTCTGCAAAGAAGCATAAGCATGCTTTTGCTAAATTTATATTAAATTTCATAGCATTTTTCTAGTAGAAGTCTAACCATATGTTCAATTTGAATTAGTATCAAATTCATGACTAATAGATGAAGAATTCAATTCAGTATGCAAAATTTTAGTTAGATTCAAATTATTAGGAAAAGCTGAATGTTATTTTTTATCGAAAATGTTTTATATTTTTAAATATAGCTTTTAAGGGTAGAAAAGTCATTCAACACATTAAAGATTTTTTTTTCAATAGAAATTTAACATTTTGAAATTCTTGTGTTCATAATATATTGATTTCTATAAATGTGCATTGTACGATAATAGCATGTCGATTATATTAAATAGTTGCAAATCAAAAGGAATTTCTGTGAATGCAATTGATTTAATGACATTAATGAATGAAAAGTGTTTTAAATCAATTTATATTTTTAAATCATTAAAAATGATAAATATGATGTAACCTAAAGGAGTTGTGCCTATTAACAAAACATCCACTTATAGAAAGTTATTTCCTGTAAATCCCTGGCAATATAATTTTATTGAATGTTACCCCAAAACTTCAAGATAATAACCAAAAACAATTGCTAAAAAAAATTTCACATGAAAAATTTTAACCATTGTAATTTTTGAACGATGATATATTGTTATGTACGAGTCTCCCTATGTCCAATTGTCTCAAACCACAAGTCTTATTATAACTTGTTTGATCAAGAGATGAAAGGCAAAGAAATAGCTTCCAAAAATAATATATTTGAACTGCTCAATTTTCTTACTACTGAACAAGAACACATACTCCAATTTATAGGCATATGGTTAATTACTTAAGCTAAAATAAAGCAACTAACTAATAATGGAAAAACAAGGGGAAAGTGGTAAACATGATCCACTAAAATAAGAAGATAATTCATTGACTAGGTAAAACATAAACCCACTAATCCAAAAAACAAGACTCACAAACATATTTTCTACAACTGAATTAGGTAGAAGAGTTAGTAAACATACTCCTTCTTTCTTAAAAATAACAAACGCTCATTTGTTGTCGGAGAAAATCATGCATGTCGTGCTGAAGCAATTTCGTAAGAACATCAAATCATGATCATTTTTGCATTAAAATTTCAATGAGATTATTCAACCAACAACTACATCGCGAATGAAGTAATTATGGATGTCGATGTGCTTCGTTCTTCTATGAAAAGTAGGATTGTTTCATTATAGCAATCGTCTCCTCATTGTCACAACCATATTTTTGTTCGACCAATCAGCTCTTGGTTAATTTCCTGCGATTTTCCAAGCTACTTGGTCAATCACAATCAGTAGAACCAAGTAATAAGTAATATGAAATCTGATAGTTATTTTATTACCCAATTCTATAACTTGTTGTGCTAGAAACATATCACAAGATCCTTTTGGCTGCACCTAGACGTTGCTTCGAAAGACTATGCATTAACCTTGAAACCAAACTGACAAATAATGATATATTAGGCCTTTTGTGGGATAAGTAGTTTAGACTAAGCTTCTAAAGTAATAAGAATTTGTTGCACTTGTACATCCGTAAGTACCAGTTTCTCATTCATATTCATGGGTGCAGGAGATGGATTGCAATTCATCAAGTTGAACTTTTGAAAAGTTCAATAGCATACTTGATCTGTGAAATAAAATTTCATACAAACTTTGTCTCACCTCAAGCCTATGAAAATAATGCAGCATACCCAAGTGAGATATCTCAAATTTACTCATCATGCAACTCTTAAATTCATAAACAATTGATTCACCATAAAGACAGCCAACCAAGTTGTGCGCCAAGCCTATAGTAGTTGTAACGTTTTCAAAGTGAGCTACCGTTGAGAATGTCCCTTCAATAATGTTGATCCCCTGTATCTGGGAATATCTTTTAGCAACATGTCGAACTTTATTCCTTTTTATACTTCCATCAACATTGTACATTTTGAAAATCTACTTTAGTTCGATAACATTCTTTCTTTTAGGAAACTGAACTAACTCCAAGGATTGGTTTTTCTCAATGGCTTGAATCTCTTCAATCATTGCATTTTCCCTCACAGTTTTTTTTTCACAGCTTCTTCATAACATGTTGGCTCAGCACCTATCAAGGAAAAATTACAAGCTGCATAAACATTTTTCAATGAACAAAACTTTATTGGTGGTGTTTCACTGGATGAAGCAAAAGATTGAGAATGAAAGCTTGCTAGAATAGAATAGTTATTGCTGCTACAAAGAGGAGAAAGATTAGTACTACTATTGGAAGGAGGGGAATGATCAGAACCTGCTAATTGAAGAATTGTTGTATGCTTTCCTTCTAATTGAACAATAATAGGGACTTCTGAATCTTATTTCTTGCCATTCCAACCCCAAGTCGCTTCTTTATTAAAAAGAACATTCTTGTTGATATGCAATTTTCCAATAGTTTGATTATTTAGTCCATATTCTTCAATTGAGGACTATGACCAACGCAAATATATTTCTTTGAGTTTTCATCTAGTTTAGAACGTATATTAACCAAAGCATTAACTTTACAACAAAGACTTTCAAGTAGCTAACTTTTTATTTCTGACCCATCAAAGCTTCGTATGGAGTTCGATCCAAAATAACCTTTGTTGGATAGATGTTTACTTGGTACACAGATCTAACTGTTGCTTCTCTCACAAAATGAATTGGAAGTCCCCTTCGATTAAGTAATCTTCTGGCAATCTCAGCTACCATGCAATTTTTTAGCTCAACAATTCAATTTTGCTGAGGTGCAGTAAGCTCCCTGAAAATGCTATTCTCATTACAAAATAAATTAAAATCATTAGATTAAAATTCACCATCATCATCTGTGCGAAGAGATTTTATCTTGCAACTTTTTTGTTTCTCCACAAGTACTTTGAATTTCCTTAAATTCTCAAACACTTCAAATTTGAACTTCAGAAAGTAAGCCCAACTCATATGGATGTAGTCATCAGGATACAAAAGAATATACTGACTCCCACCAATTGACTTAGTCTTCATTTGTCTACACAAGTTAGCATGTTGATAACGCTTAAATTACTCACAAAAATAATTAAATGAGTAAGCAATTGCTAACAATACAAATACCAAACAACGAAGTAGTGGTGAAATCCGACAAGGAGTGATCTAAAGATAAGTATCCAATCAGGACATTGTGATGCAAATGAATTCATTGTAGCAATTAAGATAAATACGTGGATGATTGCACCAAATCGAATAAAAGAGTTTATGGATCAATCATCACAATCCAACTAAAAGCATAGTTTTAAACATGTATGAGATGATCTAGGAGTGTGGGAGTTGGTGTTAATAATTTCAATAAGGGGTTCAAGTTCTATCACAATAATGCTAGACAAACATGATAGGATGGGTAATCTTTAATGACACAAATCTATTTCTGATCTCAAAGCATCATATCATAAAATCTCTTCTCGGTTTCATCTATGTAAATCTCAAATCTATCTAATACCTTACTAAAATCTCTCTTTCGCGCAGATTTAACAATAACAATTGAACCACAATTTCTCTTTCGAGCAACCTACAGAAATAAAACCTAAATTACAAGCATTTATCTATTTACCCACTTCAATTGATATCTTTCGAGCATCAATAATACATCTCGGCTAGGATTAAGTTTGCAACCTTAACCCATAAATTAAACCCATGTAAAATAACTCAAATCCATGAATGAACAACAGTAAAATAGAGCAAGACACTAGACTCACTAAATAATAATATTATTTACCCCCATAATCACACCCCTAATATTGGGGTTTTACACAAACATCATAAAATGAAAAAAGAGTACCAATTATGTTTTCAAATATTAAAGAGTTGAGAATCAACAGTAATCTTCGACACCCAGTTTTAATATAACCTTCAATCGTAAATTACAAGATTATTCAACACCCCAAAACGAAGAGAAAGGAAGAAAAAGTCTATTTCTAACTATGAAAAGTTAAAATAGGTAAAAAAAAAAAAAAGATATTGAAGATACATTTTAGCTTTACTTTGGGCTATTTATAATTTCCACAAAAATTAGTTATAAATTTCATGCGAGACCTGATCGGTGACATTAGTTGGGCTCACATTCATGATTTAGTGGATCATCTTTCTATTCTCAGCTCACCCTTTCTTAGCTTTAGGCTTCAGGTGTTTGAACCTCAGTTGGCCAACTGGATTGAGTAAGCCTTTCACATTTCAGTGAATTAGTGATTAACCCCTTGTTCTCCCATTGAGCCGTCATTTTAACACAAATGTATGTCACCTTCGGCGATGGAACTTCTAGCTCGCACAACTGTTTCATCGAAACAGTGTTTGCACTTTGCTTCGCCGACCTACCTTGAATATTTTCAAAACTGAACATTGTAACTTTAGGGGAGGTCTAACCCATTGGGCGGTCCACCATTTGTGTTAGGCGATCCTTAGTTGGGAGTTTACACTCTTTTTCAATGCTTTTTTCATCTTTTTTTCCTAGGTTCATCTATGCCATGCACTTTAGCCTTCATAGCTGCAAAACATCAAAATAACATTAGGAAAGTACATAAATAGGCATTGAGGACACTATTTGTTTAAATAATAAGGCCTTTATTGGGTCAAAATCTCTAACTTTTCAACGCCCCCAACTTAAACTTTTTCTTTTCCTCAAATAAATCAAGAACACAAAAAGTTCAACAAGGGTGTCTATAGTAGTTCTCAATTGGATTCATCATGAAAGTTCCATCACAAGACTACTAAAATGTATATGCAATATCTTAATCCAGCTCAAGAAGTTTCAAATGATGACTCGCCGATATCAATCCAAGCTTAAGCTCACTAATGCTCATTCATAATGGAAACTATGCTTCAACAAACGAATGCAAATGCCCTCACAACAAAAAATGATTCCATTTTACCACAAGACACATCAACAAAGATGTAAAGAATAAATACAACCCTCACTCTCGGAAAGAGAAATACATGCAAGCTTAGTACATTGAAAGGCTTAGTACGGCCGTAATTCACATATTTCACATCAAATTCAAAAACTACACCATATGCAAAGCTACGGAAACCTTCAGATCTAATACCAAATTGATGAATAAAAAATTATCACGACCATCATCATGTCATTGAGTCACTTCAATGTTCCCTTGTTCCTACTCCTTTGATTATACCAACTTAGAAAAGAGTTGATTTAATGCAAAATTTACTTTTACTTGAAATCAAATAAACGACCATGATCGAAAAACTCATTTCCAACGACAACAATAAAGATATCTAACACCTACACTTCATTTTTATTTTTAATTTATAGTAATAACAGTGAACAATATGAATAAAAGGGAAAAACTTATAAAACATATTTAGAAAATCAATCAAGCAAGATAGTATTAGTAAAACTATTAAGTTTAAAACATAGATTTCTACCTCTACATAAGGGAATATGCATGCTTTTACCTAATTTATATTAAACGTCATAAAACTTTTCTAATAGAAGACTCAGCATATGATTAGTTTGAATTAGAATCAAATTCATGACTCATAGATCGAAAATTTGATGCAGCAAGAAAATTTTTAGTTGGATTCAAAATATTAGGTAAAGCTAAATATAAATTTTTATCCAAAATTTTTATATCTTTGAACAAATAATTTAGCTTAAGAATATAAAAGTCAATAAACAATATAAAAATATTTGTTTCTATAATCATTAAATATTTTAAAATTTATGAGTTCATAAAATATTGATTTCTTTGAACGTGCATAGTATAATAATGACATGTCAATTATATTAAACAGTTGCATAAAAAGAAATTTTGGTGAATACAACAGATTTTACAACATTAATGAAAGACAAGGGTTTTCAATCAATATATATTTTTAAATTATTAGAAAGGATAATTATGATTTAACCTAAAGAAAATGTGCCTATTAACAAAAAAATTAGTTATAGAAAGTTTTCATATGAAAATTCTTGCCAACTTAATTTTATAGAAAGTTACCACAAAACTTTAATATAAAAACGAAAAAAAAGTTCAAAAGTTTAACACGAGAATAATTTTGACCAATGTAATTTAAAAAGCGGGTTATTCCTATGTATAAGTTTCCCTATGACCATTGGGATCAAATCACGAGTCATACTATTACTTGTTGGATCAAGAGATGAAAGCTAAAAAAGATCGCTTTCAGAAACAAAGGGTTTGAACTGCTAAATTATCTTACTACTGAAACAAGAACACATACTGCCATTTATAGGCTTACAGTTAACTACTTAAGCTAAAATAAAGCAACCAACTATTAATGGAGAAATATGGGGATTGTGGTAAACATGACCCACTACAATAAGAATATAATTCATTGACTAGGTAAACACATAAACCAACGAATCCTAATAACCAGACACACAAACTTATTTCTTGCAACTTAATTATTATGAAGAATAGGTCAACACACCTACTTTCTTAAAACTCACAAACTCTCATTTGTTGTCTGAAGAAGTCATTCTGGTTGTGAAAAATGGTTTTTGTAAAACATCATCAAACTGATCATTTGTGCCACAAAATATCAATGAGATTATTCCAACAACAACAGGAACACGAATGAATTGATAATAGATGTCGATCTGCTTCGTCCTACCGTGAAAACAGAGGATTTTTTGTCGTAGAAATTGTCACCTTGTTGCCACACAATATTTATGTTGGACCAATCTGCCCTTGTTGAAGATCCACGACCAAATTCGTTAACCAAATAGCTTGATAACTTGCTGAAGTTGCAGCCATGTATTCTTCTTCTAGATATGATAATCCTACTTTATCTTGTTTCTTTGAACTCCATGAGATTCCTCCGGAATAAAGATTTAAAATATTTTCATTTGGTCTCCTGCGATTTTCTAATCTACCTTCCCAATCACTATCAATAAAACTAAGAAATCTGCAATCTGATACTTTTGATTACCAAATGTATAAAATATCTACCTCTGCAAAGAAGCATAAGCATGCTTTTGCTAAATTTATATTAAATTTCATAGCATTTTTCTAGTAGAAGTCTAACCATATGATCAATTTGAATTAGTATCAAATTCATGACTGATAGATGAAGCATTCGATTCAGTATGCAAAATTTTATTTAGATTCAAATTATTAGGAAAAGCTGAATGTTATATTTTATTGAAAATGTTTTATATTTTTAAATATAGCTTTTCAGGGTAGAAAAATCATTCAACACATTAAAGATTTTTTTTTCAATAAAAATTTAACATTTTGAAATTCTTGTGTTCATAATATATTGATTTCTATAAATGTGCATTGTACGATAATAGCATGTCGATTATATTAAATAGTTGCAAATCAAAAGGAATTTGTGTGAACGCAATTGATTTAATGACATTAATTAAACAAAAGTGTTTTAAATCAATTTATATCTTTAAATCATTAGAAATGATAAATATGATGTAACCAAAAGGAGTTGTGCCTATTAACAAAACATGCACTTATAGAAAGTTAGGTCATGTAAATCCTTGGCAGTATAATTTTATTGAATGTTACCCCAAAACCTCAAGATAATAACCAAAAACAATAGCTAAATATTTTATCACATGAAAAATGTTAACCATTGTAATTTTTGAACGATGATATATTCTTATGTATGAGTCTCCCTACGTCCATTTGTCTCAAACCATAAGTCTTATTATGACTTGTTTGATCAAGAGATGAAAGGCAAAGAAATAGCTTCCAAAAATAATATTTTTGAACTGCTCAATTTTCTTACTACTGAACAAGAACACATACTCCAATTTATAGGCGTATGGTTAACTGCTTAAGTTAAAATAAAGCAACTAACTAATAATGGAAAAACAAGGGGAAAGTGGTAAACATGATCCACTAAAATAAGAAGATAATTCTTTGACTAGGTAAAACATAAACCCATTAATCCAAAAAACAAGACTCACAAACATATTTTCTACAACTGAATTAGGTAGAAGAGTTAGTAAACATACTCCTTCTTTTTTGAAAATAACAAACGCTTATTTATTGTCGGAGAAAATCATGCATGTCGTGCTGAAGCAATTTCGTAAGAACATCAAAACATGATCATTTTTGCATTAAAATTTCAATGAGATTATTCAACCAACAACTACATCGCGAATGAAGTAATTATGGATGTCGATGTGCTTCGTTCTTCTATAAAAAGTAAGATTGTTTCATTATAGAAATCGTATCCTCATTGTCACAACCATATTTTTGTTGGACCAATCAGCTCTTTGTTAATTTCCTGCGATTTTCCAAGCTACTTGCTCAATCACAATCAGTAGAACCAAGTAATATGAAATCTGATAGTTCTTTTATTACACAATTCTATAACTTGTTGTGCCAGAAACATATCACAAGATCCTTTTGGCTGCACCTAGGTGTTGCTTCGAAAGATTATGCATTAACCTTGAAACCAAACTGACAAATAATGCTATATTAGGCCTTTTGTGGGATAAGTAGTTTAGACTAAGCTTCTAAAGTAATAAGAATTTGTTGCACTTGTACATCCGTAAGTACCAGTTTCTCATTCATATTCATGGGTGCAGGAGATGGATTGCAATTCATCAAGTTGAACTTTTGTAAAGTTCAATAGCATACTTGATCTGTGAAATAAAATTCCATACAAACTTTGTTTCACCTCAAGCCTATGAAAATAATGCAGCATACCCAAGTGAGATATCTCAAATTTACTCATCATGCAACTCTTAAATTCATAAACAATTGATTCACAAGAGACCATATATATATATCAACATAAAACAGCCAACCAAGTTGTGCAGCCATGCCTAGAGTAGTTCTAACGTTTTCATAGTGAGCTACCGTTGAGAATGTCCTTTCAATAATGTTGATCCCCTGTATCTGGGAATATATTTTAGCAACATGTCGAACTTTATTCCTTTTTATACTTCCATCAACATTGTACATTTTGAAAATCTAAATATTTTTCATTGAACAAAATTTTATTGGTGGTGTTTCACTGGATAAAGCAAAAGATTGAGAATGAAACCTTGCTAGAATAGAATTGTTATTGCTGCTACAAAGAGGAGAAAGATTAGTATTACTATTGGAAGGAGGGGAATGATCAGAACCTGCTGATTGAAGAATTGTAGTATACTTTCCTTCTAATTGAACAATAATAGGGACTTCTGAATCTTCTTTCTTGCCATTCCAATTCCAAGCCGCTTCTTTATTAAAAAGAACATTCTTGTTGATAAGCAATTTTCCAATAGTTTGATTATTTAGTCCATATTCTTCGATTGAGGACTATGACCAATGCAAATATATTTCTTTGAGTTTTCATCTAGTTTAGAACGTATATTAACCAAAGCATTAACTTTACAACAAAGACTTTCACGTAGCTAACTCTTTATTTATGACCCATCAAAGCTTCGTATGGAGTTCGATTTAAAATAACCTTTGTTGAAGAGATGTTTACTTGGTACACAAATCTAACTGTTGCTTCTCCCAAAATATGAATAGGAAGTCCCCTTCCATTAAGTAATGTTCTGGCAATCTCAGCCACCGTGCAATTTTTAGCTCAACAATTCAATTTTGCTGCGGCAAGTATGGCGTAGTAAGCTCCCTGAAAATGCTATTCTCATTACAAAATAAATTAAAATCATTAGATTAAAATTCACCATCATCATTTGTGCGTAGAGATTTTACCTTGCAACTTTTTTGTTTCTCCACAAGTACTTTGAATTTCCTTAAATTCTCAAACACTTCAAATTTGAACTTTAGAAAGTAAGCGCAACTCATATGGATGTAGTCATCAGGATACAAAAGAATATACTGACTCCCACCAATTGACTTAGTCTTCATTTGTCTACACAAGTTAGCATGTTGATAATGCTTAAATTACTCATAAAAATAGTTAAATGAGTAATCAATTGCTAACAATATAAATACCAAACAAAGAGGTCGGGGTGGAATCCGACAAGGAGTGATCTAAAGATAAGTATCAAATTAGGACATTATGATGCAAATGAATTCATTGTAGCAATTAAGATAAATACGTGGATGATTGCACCAAATCGAATAAAAGAGTTTATGGATCAATTATCACAATCCAACTAAAAGCATAGTTTTAAACATATATGAGATGATCTAGGAGTGTGGGAGTTGGTGTTAATAATTTCAATAAGGGGTTCAAGTTCTATCATAATAATGGTAGACAAACATGGATAGGATGGGTAATCTTTAATGAGACAAATCTATTTCTGATCTCAAAGCATCATATCATAAAATCTCTTCTCGGTTTCATCTATGTAAATCTCAAATCTATCTAATACCTTACTAAAATCTCTCTTTCGCGCAGATTTAACAATAACAATTGAACCACAATTTCTCTTTCGAGCAACCTACAGAAATAAAACCTAAATTACAAACATTTATCGATTTACCCACTTCAATTGATATCTTTCGAGCATCAATCAAACATCTCGGCTAGGACTAAGTTTGCAACCTTAACAAATAAATTAAACCCATGCAAAATAACTCAAATCAATGAATGAACAATAGTAAAACAGAGCAAGACACTAGACCCACTAAATAAAAATATTATTTACCCCCATAATCATACCCCTAAAATTGGGATTTTTGACCAACATCATAAAACGAAAAAACAGTACCAATTATGTTTTCAAAAATTAAAGAGTTGAGAATCAATAATAATCTTCGACACCCACTTTAATATAACCTTCAATCGTAAATTACAAGATTGTTCAACCCCCCAAAACGAAGAGAAAGGAAGAAAAATTCTATTACTAAATATGAAAAGTTAAAGTAGGTGAAAAAAAAAAAAGATATTGAAGATACATTTTAGCTTTCCTTTGGCTATTTATAATTTCCACAAAAATTTGTCAGAAATTGCATGCGAGACTTTATCGGTGACATTAGTTGGGCTCACATTCATGATTTAGCAGATCGTCATTCTATTCTCAGCTCACCCTTTCTTAGCTTTAGGCTTCAGGTGTTTGAACCTCAGTCGGCCAATTGGATTGAGTAAGCCTTTCACATTTCAGTGAATCAGTGATTAACCCCTTGTGTTCCCATTGAGCCATCATTTTAACACAAATGTATGTCACCTTCGGCGATGGAACTTCTAGCTCGCACAACTGTTTCATCGAAACAGTGTTTGCACTTTGCATCGCCGACCTACCTTGAATATTTTCAAAAGTGAACATTGTAACTTTAGGGGAGGTCTAACCTATTGGGCGATCCGCCATTTGTGTTAGGTCATCCTTAGTTGGGAGTTTACAGTCTTTTTCAATGTTTTTTTTTTATCTCTTTTTCATAGATTCATCTGTGCCATGTACTTTAGCCTTCATAGCTGCAAAACATCAAATAAACATTAGTTAAGGACATAAATAGGCATTGAGGACACTATTTGTTGAAATAATAAGGCCTTCATTAGGTCAAAATCTCTAACTTATCAACACCCCCAACTCAAACTTTTTCTTTTCCTCAAATAAATCAAGAACACAAAAAGTTCAACAAGGGTGTCTATAGTAGTTCTCAATCGGATTCATCATGAAAGTTCCATCACAAGACTTCTAACATGTATATGCAATATCTTAATCCTGCTCAAGAAGTTTCAAATGATGACTCGCTGATATCAATCCAAGCTTAAGCTCACTAATGCTCCTTCATAATTGAAACTATGCTTCAACCAACGAATTCAAATGCCCTCACAATGAAAAATGATTCCATGTTATCACAAGGCACATCAACAAAGAAGTTAAGAATAAATACAACTCTCACTCTCAGAAAGAGAAATACATGCAAGCTTTATCTCATAGGTTTGGCCATAACTTCCAATTATCACGCAACCCAATTTTAGCATGATATCAAGAGTCATTAAGGCTTGTAATGGGGATTAGGGTAAATGTATGCTGTATTTGTTTCAGTAACTTCATCTTTTCAAAGCATTGTGCACTCATCTTTACCTCTTCTCTAGCTCCTTCAATTCTTTTCATTTGGAGACTCAATCTTTAGATTTTCAATTGATTTATTGGAAACTCCTTTCATTTTATTAAGGCTTTCTTTGTTTCATTTCTTTTTTCATGATTTTTCAATTTTTTTATAAGGAGGGGTTCCTTCTTTTTGCTACAAACTTAAAGGTTGAGTCTAACTTTTCTTTCTTCTCTTTCACTTGGCTTTCTTTACGCTTTCCTTTCAACACCCCCAACTTAGGTTTTTTGCTTAATTTGGCTATTCAAACAAACCAATGCATAGAAAAGGTTTTATACGAGAGAAGTTTGGGACATATTTGGTTCAAAAGGCTTCAATGAGGTCAATAAAAATTGTATAGGCTCAAATGGTGCCAAGATGTTTTCACACCCTCACAAGCTAGTCACAAAATGTATGAAGATTCGGGCTCCCTTTCAAATTTATTCCCAAGATTATCTCTTGCATTCACCAAAGTTTAAAATAAGACTAACAAGCCAAATTCTAAGAATCAACAATCATGCTTTCAAGTAGTATCTCATAACACACAGAACTTCAAACACAATCATTTAACACACCTCTAAAAAATTAACCTTGTGTGTGATGTTTATTAGAAGGCTCACATCAATACACATCTAGTCAACACAAGATTCCAAAAGATGATTCAAAAGTAGAGCTACACTGATTTGTTCATGCAAAACAGGCAGAAATACATTTCATATCAAGAGTACTATCTAAGACATCGATATACGACAAAATCAATCCTCAAACATATATATTATGAAATACAAGAAATCTCAGTCATTTCACTACTCCAAAATGCATGGGGTAATTCATAGAAAGACGAAAATGAAACCAAAACCAACCAAATATAATAAAACCAAAATGCTAAAACATCAAAATATAACTGAAATAAACAAAATACAATCAAATGGTGAATATAGGCAAAGATGCCCTCACCCCACCAAAAACTAACTAGTAGTGTCCTTAATGCTATAAAATAAAGTATTGCAACAAGATGAGAAAAAGGTCCCTCTAATAGACTATGGTTGTGAAGAACTTTGATCATGTGACTCGGAGGGAGTTGTATCATGTTGGGCATCAGTACCCCATATATCTGAAGGTGGAGGTAGTGGTCTAAGATCGATTAAGGCATTTGTGTCCGACACATTCGGAAGAGGAATAGTGGAATATGATGGACAGACCCAATTAGTGTCAATTGTGGAGGTCTCTAGACAAGATATTTCAACGTAGAATGCACTATCGACACCTCTAAACTCTGCAACTTAGCTAAGGTGTCAATACTAACCTTCTTATCGACCCTCACAAACTCCTCTTTAGCAGTCTTAAAGGCTGAACCATCATCAACCTTATCAGGAACCTTCTCTGAATAGTCACCCAATGACTTCTCAACAACCCCAGTTGTTCCATTTCCTCTCAACTTAGTTGGAGGTACAATTGTAGGCATCTCGACAAAAGGACCCTTACCCCCACAACATCAATATATCAGTGGAGTCAGTTGGTCAACAACCATACTAAAGTAGCTATATAGCTCTTCAAATCAGATAGCCTGACACAACTACATTTACATCAGTAACGTTTCTCAACCCTAGCTGTGAGGTTTTCTAGCCTCTCCCCAGAAGAAGCTATAGTAGATCTATGACTAACAACTTCAGCTTGAACCAAAAACAGAGGAGCCTCAATACATTTGGTAAACATCTCATGAATCTCCCTCTCAAGTCTAGATGATGCAACATCAACACAATAGGTAAGGTTGCCCATCTAATAAATCAAGGCCTAAGTGAACGGAGGTCGAGATATAAGGGAGATGAAGTCGAGGTCGAGGGTGCAGATTATCCAGAAGGCATAGGAGAAGGGTGAGAGGTACCTGATGGATCCACAGTAGGAGAGGGGTGAGTAATGTCTCACTCTCAAGTAGTGGGATCCACTACTGGTGTGGTGTCAGGTGGTGGTGGCTTCCTTCTGGCCGCACCATCTATCAAATACTCAGCCTCAATCTTTCGAATGTCCTTGTACAATGTGTGTGTAACTCTAACATCATACCTCTCTTGAAAAGGAACTTCGTCTACCTCACAGAGCTACATGATGAGAATAGGGAAAGATAGTTACGTGATGAGAATAGGGAAAGATAGTGATGGCTGCTTCTGCTTAGCTCTCATGAGCATCTTTCCTCAATTATTGCATCCACTTGGATCTTCTCCTCGTCAATGATAGTACCCACCATGATGGAGTTTGGATGCCAGAGGACAGAGTGTTTCTGAGAATGCATTAGGTTTCTGGGGATGACCCCAAAAAAAATTGAGCCGCTATGTTGATATCATTCTTCTATATTTTCACTCCATCAGCCAACCATGAAGGAGTAATATCTGAGATGACGGGTGCCAAACACCCTCTAAATGTATCAAAAATATGCTTCATTCGAATATTATACATCTATGCCTTATTATTACCGATACCTATAATATAATTTATTATTACCCCAACAACATTGCACTATCTTTCCTAGGACTTTAACCTTTTCTAAGAGTCTCCAAACTTCACCCTTTCTCTTCTTGGGCAATGCCTTGGAATAGCCATCATAAAACTATTGAACCCACGCATATGGGGTCGAGCTCTTTAGAACTTCTCAATTTTTTGGAATTTGATTATTTATTATATGGCTAGGTAGTCACTGATAACCGCCTTCAATTATAATTGTTGCTCCTCTAGAATTATTCACTACCCCACTACTTTAAGCCTGCCTAGGGTCCTTGGAGCTATCATCGGGAGAATCCTTGAAACACTTGCATTAGTGGTAGGATCTTGAGGCAACTTGAAACGCATTGTGTTCCTCTTCTTTGTTACAACCAAAGACTTTCAAGTAGCTAACTCTTTGTTTCTAACCCATCCAAGCTTCGTATGGAGTTCGATCCAAAATAACCTTTGTTGGAGAGATGTTCACTAGGTAGATAAATCTAACCGTTGCTTCTATCAAAAAGTGACTTGGAAGTCCCCTTCCATTAAGTAAGCTTCTGGCAATCTCAACTGCCATGCAATTTTTTAGCTCGACAACTCCATTTTGCTGAGGCAAGTATGGTGCAGTAAGCTCCTTGAAAATTCCATTCTCATTACAAACTAAATTAAAATCATTAGATTAAAATTCACCACCATGATCTGAGATTTTATCTTACAACATTTTTTCTTCTCCACAAGTACTTTGAATTTCCTTAAATTCTCAAACGCTTCAAATTTGAACTTCAGAAAGTAAGCCCAACTCATATGGTTGTAGTCATTAGGATACAAAAGAATATAATGAATCCCACAAATTGACTTAGTGTTCATTGGTCCACACAAGTTACCATGTTTATAACGCTTAAACTACTAACCAAAATAATTAAATGAGTAAGCAATTGCTAACAATATAAATACCAAACAAAGAAGTCGAGGTCGAATCCCACAAGGAGGTACAATTGTGGGCATCTCAACCAAAGGACCCTTACGCCATAACATCAATTTATCGGTGGAATTTGTTGGTCAACATTCATACTAAAGTAGTTATATAGCTCTTCAAATAAGATAGCCTGACACAACAACCTTTACATCACTCACGTGTCTCAACCCCAACTTTGAGGTTTTCTATCCTCTCCCCATAAGAATCTATAGTAGATCTATGACTAACAACTTCAGCTTGAACCAAAAACAGAGCAGCCTCAATACATATGGAAAACATCGCATGCACCTCCCTCCCAAGTCTAGATGATGTAACATCATCACAATAGGCAAGGTTTCCCATCTAATAAATCAAGACCTAAGTGAACGGAGGCCGAGATATAAGGGAGGTGAAGTCGAGGTCGAGGGTGCAAATAATCCAGAAGGCATAGAAGAAGGGTGAGGGGTACCTGATGGCTCCACAGTAATAGAGGGGTGAGTAGTGTCTCACTCTCAAGTAGTGGGATCCACTACTGATGTGGTGTCAAGTCGTGGTGGCTTCCTACTGGACACATCATCTATAAGATAATCAGTCTCAATCCTCCAAATGTCCTTGTACAATATGTGTGTAACTCTAACATCAGACCTCCCTTGAAAAGGGACTTCGGCTACCTCACAAAGCTACGTGATGAGAATAGGGAAAGATAGTGATATCTGCTTCTATCTAACTTTCATGAGCTTCTTTCCTCAGTTATTGCATCCACTTGGATCTTCTCCTCATCAATGATAGTACCCACCACGATGGCTTTTGGATGCCAGAGGACCGAGTCGTTCTGAGAATGCATTAGGTTACTGGGGACAAACCCAAAAAAAATCAAGTCGCAGTGTTGATATCATTCTTCTCTATATTCACTCAATCAGCTAACCACGAAGAAGTAATATCTGAGATGACGGGTGCCAACCACCCTCTAAATGCATCAAAAATATGCTTCATTTGAATATTATATATCTTTGTCTTGTTATTACCCATACCTATAATATAATTTATTGCAGCCCCAATAACATTGAACTATCTTTCTTGGGACTTTAACCTTTTCTAAGGGTCTCCAAACTTCACCCTTTCTCTTCTTGGGCAATGCCTTAGAATAGGCATCATAAAACTCTCGAACCCATAGTTGGACGTATGGGGTCGTGCTCTTTTGAACTTCTCAAATTAGTGGAATTTGATTATTTCTTATATGTCCAGGTAGTCACTGATAACCACATTCATTGATAATTGATGCTCCTCTAGAATAATTCACTTACCCACTACTTTAAGCCTGCCTAGGTTCCTTGTATCTATCATCAGTAGAATCCTTGAAATACTTCCATTAGTGATAGGGTCTTGAGGCAACTTGAAACAGATTGTGTTCCTCTTCTTTGATACAACCTTTTTTACCACTGTAGGTTCCGATGGATTCTCCACTACATTTCTCCCCTCAATAGAGTTAGAGGGGGAAGAGGAGATTTCATCAATCAACACTCTCTTCTTTCTTATTTCAACCTCTTTATCCTTCTTTTAATAGTTAATTACATGCGTAGAGTTGCATAGATCGACCTATTGCTAACATTTAGGCTTATTTATCACCACTCCCTTTTCCTTTTGAGAGGTGGTGGAGGAGTGGATTCAGAGTCTGAGTCAGACGACAAAATGCTTCAAGAGATGGGGAGTTTAGTATTGCCCATTTCCAGTAAAGATCAACAATTCAAAAAAAAATATCGAGTGAATGTTAGTTCAAATTAATCACACAAATAAATGTTTATCTAAGACAATCAAGGTAAGGACAATGAGTCTTGAGCTAAAGTGGATTTACAAGCTAATGTTTATCTAAGACAATCATCCTATGGCTGCACATAGTTTATGGGACATGGGTAATCACCACTATTTCGCTCGGTGCTAAGAATAAATCCAACGGAATAGTCATTAATCGTATTCTTATTATTATCCATCTACAGGCACTATTAAGTAAAAAATCCAAGCTAGAGCTCATTAGAATAACTCCTTAGTCTTAATTTAACTTAGGTTTGAAAACCCTTTTGAAATAATATTTAGAGTAGTATGTGAGAAATAATTCTTTAACAACAACAACATCAATGTTTTGCACTCAAAGCAACCTTAAGCCATGTATATCAGTTTCATGAAGAAATATGCATATCATTATAAATTCATCTTTCACAATTCATAAACTTCGTCATGTGATCAAACTCTAGAAATCATGGATCATTTATGGGCTCATGTGATATAGACTTAAAACATTCAATTATCTCCATTCATGCATAAAAAGACATCAAGAAAAATCAATTGGATCATCACCGAAAAGAACCCATGAGATTGAATAAAACTTGAACTTCAATTGGAGATTCTAACTTGTAAAATTTGAGAATTTGGGAACCCAATTGAGGAAAGGACCTTATAGGTGAATACTAACATACCTTGATGTCAAAAGCCCACAATTTATGGTGAATTTGGAGACTTGTTCTTGAAATCCTAGACTTCTTCTTTAAGGTTTAGAGAGAGAAACTTAGTAGGATGAACTTGGTCACTTTAGGGAAATAGGAGAAAGAGTTCAAATGGGAAATTTGGGAGTTAGAAATGTTTATATAAGTCCTAGGATATTGTGACGACCCAGGGGTACCCCCTAGATGTTACATGGTGTATAGGACCCCAAAAGACCTCATACAAGCCTCTTAGAATTCATAACATAAGAATAATAAGAATAGAAGTAAACCAATAGTCCAAGTCCAATAGTTTTATAAAACAAAAGCGGAAGTCTAAAACACTTGTCTCAATTGCCATCTAAAACAATCAAATGAAAATTGGGCCTAGCCCATACATCATGTCAAAAACTGGAAAGTATAAGAAAGAAACTGAAACAATAAAAATCCATCCTCGAAGCATGAGGACTCACTAAAGCTCGAGAACCTCGTAATCAACCACTAGCCACGAAACTGAGAAACCTGATTGTCGGACCCTACAGTTTGGGAAATGTAGGCAAGAGTATGCGTTAGTAAAAAACAATGTACCAAATATGATAGCTTGCATAAACATTTAAATCATGCTAAAAGAGGACATTTCATGAAATGCAATTGACCAAGTTAAAACATGATATAAAAGAGTTAGAAAACATAAGTCATAAAACATAGTCAATGCAAGATAACATAATTTGAAACCATTGAACACATATGAGATACTTCTTGAAGTAACCTTAGTTCAATATTAATGTGGGAATGAGCCTTAATCGACATTGAGACCATGTGAGCTTTAACATGATCCCCTGTTGTCTCCTACACCCAAAAGATTGTCCTACTTTCCAAGGTAGAACCATGAATCTGAGCTAAACTTGATCCACTAGCTGATGTCTATCTAGACAATCATCATATGGGGGCACTTAGGTAAGGGATAAGGATATTTCTACTAGAAACCCAACCTTTACTAACGACAAAGTTTGTATCTCAATATCTTCTTGATGCTAAGCATAAATCCCACTAAATAGTCATTTCTTACTTGTTCTTATTATCCATGGAAGGGAACGTCATCTTACCAATCCAAGCTAAATCATTATCCATGGAAAGGTATCATTCAATAACCAATCGAAGCTATAGTCATATTAGGATAGCTCCTTAGAGCATGCGTGAAAAAGCCTTTCACCATCCATGATCTTTTCATAATAGCTTTTAAGGCACATAGTCATTCACTTCATGCTAGCGATGCCCCTCATACTAATGGAAATAGTTTTGAAATCGTGGTCTATAAACATTGATGGCATAATCATCTACTATACTAATCAAGACCCAATTTAGGAAAATCGCCTGAAAAGCATTGAGGGCAAATCTAGATGGCAATCATGTCATGTTGCCAAGCTTCATAGAACATATAGACAATCTCATCTATAAGCTTTCTTGAGTCATAAACATACTTTCATGACCATGCATTCTTTTCAATAATTCATAAGTTTCATCATAGTTTCAAAGTCAATGCATGTTCAATTCATTTACATCAATTTCATAAAGAGAAGACATGCATATATTCATAAATTCATCTTTCATAGTTCAAGACCCACATTTTATCAACATAGCTTAGAAAACATGAGTTATGACTGGGTTCATGGGCTCAATTGGAGAATTCTAACTTTGTAAATTGGAGAATTTGGGAACTCCATGGAGAAACGGATTCTATGGATGAAAACTAACATACCTTGATGCCAAAAGCTTGGAGCCAATGGAGGATTTAGAGGCTTTATCTTGAAACCCTAGCTTTCTTCTTCTTCCACTTCAAGAGAGAGAAATATTTGAGAGGAAGAGTTTGATCTTCTTTTGAGAATTTGAGAGAATGAATTGGGTTTGAAAGGCATAAGATACAAGCATATTCATCATGTAAGTCATTATAACACATTAAGACCATCATCCTTGGCAACCCTAAGCTATACTTGTGCAATGTATGAATGACATCCCATAATACCACACATACTAAGTATCACCTTGAGGCCACTATAAACATATTTACCATTCTTCATTCTCATCTTTAGTCAATACTCATAGATAAGGAGCATTCTTATTTAATAAGTCATTACAAGGAAAGCAACTCATAATAACAATCCAAGTTAAGCATTCATCTTTACATTAAGCCTTTAAGTCAACATTCTCATTAGCATCATTACAATCACATTCATTCCATTAGTCATTATACATAGAGGAATACACCATAGCTACTCTCAAATCCTACTTGTGAAATGCATGGATGAAGTCCCATACCCCTACCCACACTAAATAATCCATAATTGAGAAGCCATAGTTCATTATCATTCTTTGTCGGGGTAAGCCTTAACCAACATAGACCATATGAGCAACTCATGGAATTTCGGTGTTACCCACACCGAATAAGGGATTCCTATCATAGGTGGATCCACTATCTACAAACCTATGTGGGCACATAGTTATGGAATAGGGAGATTTCTACTAGGTACCTCGCCTTAACTCACGAATGAGCATCTATATTAGATTGCTACTAGATACCCCGCCTCAACTCACAGATGAGTATCTATCTCAATCCATATCTACATAGTGCTTCACATTATTTCCCCACGGAATACTTAACATTCATTACTTTAGTTCATTAAAATAGGATATAGAGATTGTTACTAGATACTTCGCCTAAACTCAGGGATGAGCATCCATCTCAACTCCAACATTCATTCATTAAGATAGCTCATAGAATCAATGGTGAGAACAGACTTTCAACTAAAACTACCCATATTGTGAGAGAAACCTTTCACAACATGTCATTATCATTCATTAGTGTACAATTGAGAATAGCCTATCAATCAAAACATCATCATTAACATAATTATAGAAACTTCATTCATTCTTCATTCATAAGTGAGTGTGTGTGTGAGAATAGCCTTTCAACAACTACACCATTACATTATAGTCCTGATCACATTACTTTCAATATATTCACAAAGCGTGTACATATAAGAATCCTGATTATACAATTCTCATAATTTGCCCTTAAAGGACCATGAATCATAATTCACCAACACACCTAGAATTAGTAAAATTTAGGCATGAATTATAACATAATTCAAGTGATCTAACTACTACAAGAACTATTTCATAACATTCATCTTACTACAATTCACCCACATCACATAGTCTTGAATTAGGGTTAGGGGGAATTCATGGATTCATGGGAGATTTTATCTTAAAACTACCATAAAACAGCAATTCAATCTTAATGTATGATAATTAAACCTTTGAAAATGTTTTGAGAAAGAATCCATGACTTAGAATGAAAACCCTAGGTTTTGGAGAATTTCCAACTTTGAAATCGAAAGTTTGAGAGCTTCATGGATGAAAGTATTCCATGTATCAAGACTATCATACCTTAGATGATGAAATCCTAGAAAAATCATTTGAGAAATCCCCCTTCTTCAAGCTCTAACTTGATCTTCCTCTTTTTCTTCAATGGAGTTTTTAGAGAGAAGATTTTTGGAAAGGGTTAAGTTGGTTATGACTTTGAGTTAGGGAGTTATGAGGTAATGAGTTAGTTAATAGCTTAAAAAGTCTTAAATAGGTCTAAATAATTAATATAATACGACCTCATTTCATAATAACTAACCTAGGAATTTACCAAACTACCCTCCACTTGGCCGAGTCTTGGACAGCATAATAGGACCCCATCCACGACCCCCACCCACGGGGAGTGGATGGACCTGCGGATTGTACTGGCCAAACGTGGGTAGGGTCTGCAGCTTGAAAATTGAGGGGAGGTCCAACCTTGACCCTTGACCCTCGTCTACGGGGCGTGGGTCCACCCATGGCTAGTGGGTGCCCTTTCGTGGGTAGGCTATTTTTGACTGCTTTTTGGGTCAACTTTAGGGTCTTCCTCAAGGACCCTTGCTTGGTTCTTGGGTGGTCCTACCTTGACGTTTAACCCCTAAACCCCTCAACCTAAGTTCGGGAAACCATTTTACACTTCTAATCCCCACATCAAACTCAAAAACTCTCACATAAGACTCTAGTGTCACCTACTAGTTTTTCGGGTGTTACACTATAAGTGAAATAGCTTTCTTTCGAACAACTATCTTGAATAGAGTGATTTCTTTCAAAAGTCAACAAGCTTAGCAAATAAGAACAACCCACACCTTAATTAATCTACTCTTTCGAGCTAGATAGGTAGAATTGAGGTTAGGATTTACTCTTTCGAGCTAAACCCATATCACCCCAATAACTACAATCATCAATTGAAAACTTTGATTCTAAAACCTCTTTTTCAAGCAAGCTTAGAATTCTAAGTTCGAATTGCATTTGCAACTACAATTCTTAGTTTAAAACACATCTAACAATTAAAACCCATTTTAATTAAGCATTTAAATCAGTAATTACTAATACCCATAAGCTAATTCAACCCATAATAACATGATCACACCCCAAGAATTGAGTTTTAGCCACACATCATAAAAATTGAAAAACGATTACCAAATACATTAGCCATGATTTGGGTAAAAGTTCTCAAGTCTTTACAATGGTCCAAATTGAAGAAACATAGAAACCCACTTGCAAATCCTCAAAATTAATCTTACAAATCCTCAAAGTCTATAATAAGAAGTACAAACTAAGAGAAAACTCTAACTCTAGAATGGTAACTATAATAAAATAGAAGAGAACTCCCCCAAAATTCAATTTAAATTCCAATATATAGTTGCGTACGTTTTGGCCTAAATGTCCACTCAGCGGGATAAGTTGCACCTTGTCGAGTGGTTCCGCGATCCATCATTTGCTCTCTTACCATCGCCATTTTTCATTGGTCCTCAGGATCCCAAGTCCTGTAACTTTGGGCGATCCAGTGTGTTGTCGCAGAACCGATCGGCGATTCGCTGATTGTCCATTTTTGTCGCCGACTTGGTCTTTTCCCAGGGTTGGCACGCTAAAACTTTAGGCGAGCTAAAGTGCCACTAGGCAATGCGCCGAGTGGTCTTGGCGATCACCAAGATCGTTTTTCTTCACCTCTTTAGCTTTATATTTACTTTTTGTCTGGTAATGTCCTTGCGTTGCTTCTTAGACTCTATAGCTGAAAATCAACATTTCAACATCAGTTTATAGCATAAAATAGGCATTTGAGGACACTTATACTATCAAAACAAAACCCTAAATGAGTCGAAATCTCGGACTCATCAACACCCCCAACTTAAACTTTTGCTTGTCCTCAAGTAAAACTCAAGATCAGCAGTTCAATAAGGATGTCTACAAATAGTGTTGCATAAGACTCAACATAAATGCACACAACAAGGTTCAAACTACTCATACAATGATCAATTGTGCACTCAAAGTTTCAAATCATGACTCACCATCATCTAGTATGCTCAAGCTCACAATGCTTCATTCAAATGCAAGTTCAAGATCAACAAAAGTATTCAAATGCTCTCACAACAAAGATGATTCCATATTCACAAAAAATTTCTCAACAATTTAAAGTACTAGAATCACATACAACACTCACACTCACAAAGATGAATACATGCATGCCTTGAGCCATAGGTTTACCCTTATTTTCCAATCAACATTCGTTTCAACTCACTCAAGATCACAAAGGTCTTTTCAAGGCTTGTAATGGGGCTGAGTGTAAAGGTACGGTCATTTAGGATTAGTGGCTTCTACCTTCATGAAGTATATCCTGAACATCACTTTCCTCCTTTTCTTTAACATTTCAAACATGCTCATAATCCACCCCATTATTCAACTTCATATGAACGACCAGATACCCCATTTCTTTTGCAATTTTCACTACTTTATTTCACAACTTTTTCTCCTTTTTAGTCATATTCTTTTCTTTTCTTTCATTTCCTTTTTGGTTTTTTTTTACATGCAGGGGTTCCATCTTTTTCCAAACAATTGATCAAAAGGAGGAATTATTCACACTACTTGACTTTCCTACTTTTCCACCGCACCCCTAACTTAGGCTTTTGGCCTATGTTGGCTATTCAAACATACCAATACTTCATGAAGATTATGGGTGATTGGATAAAGGGATCAAAGTTGTTCAAGTTTCTTCCAAGAAAAGGATAGGCTCAAAAGGTGCCAAGAAAGGTTCACACAACTCACAAAGGTGGCCACAAAAGAGGTATATTGTCAAATTCGTTCACTCTTCAAAAATATTGCCTAAGATCATTTCAATTGCTCGCTTCACTTCAATCAATCGGACCAACGGGGAAAATTCTAGGTGTCATCAAATACCATGTTCAAGGTGATCTCACTATACAAGGCATTGATACAATCATCAGACAAGATTCCACACTTTCTAGCTAGCGTGCAATGTTCATCACAAGAGACTTCATTGACAATCGGCTAGCCACAATAAGATGCTCAAAGTTCACATATTGCCCATGTAACTTTGTTGACCTCATCATAGCCGCACATTCATTTTGTTCAACTAAGAGCACTATTCAAGTTATCGGTATTGACCCAACCGACTCTAAAATTTGTACAAGAACAGCCACAACCACACATAAAAGAGGTGGCAATTTTTTTTAAAATTGGTTCAAAATCGTCTCACCTTAAAACAATGGGCCACAAGCTAAGAACATCTGCAATATCACAACCAAGATATATATAAAAACAATAGGCTCAATATTCACAAAAACATCATCGAAACAGAACCAATATTCACAAAACAGTCACAAGAGGTAGGTAGGTATGGAAATACCTCACCCACCTAACAAAATCTGCAGTTGTCCTCAAATGAATATAGAATGAAAATAGTATAAAAAGTAATAAATAGGGAGGGGAAAGGCCTTTCTGGGGTGAAGTCTGCATATACATCGCTCCATCTGTCTGGGCATCAGTGCCCGGCGTCTCAACAATCTTGGCTCCACTAGAGCCCACCATGAAAACATCCCTCAAAGAGACCTGAACAGCTGAATTTACCATGGCACCCCAAGGTTTGTCAATCATCAAAGACAGCATCCTCATGAACACCAAGTTGCTCCTCATCAAGCTCAGCCTCGGACTCAGCAACAATAACATCAGCTCTATCCTCATCTCCAGTGGTAGCCAGAAGCACCTCAAAATAAGCTGGAATATATGTTCTCAGGTCATTTGGGATCTCCACCGTCCCAAATAGTGAGGTGAAAGCAATGGACTTCTGTTGGTCCATATCTTTCCTCAACACAATAATGTGGGCCTCCAATGTCGTCACCTCCTCAGTAGCACCTTGTCCTCTCTCACATACCTCTACTCTCATCGTAAAGGCATCAGTCAAAGCCCTGAGAGGTGTGAATGTTGTAGCAATGGCTCTCTCGACCATCCAAGGAACAACAACCTCTAACCAGGAGGCATGCACATTGGCGGATTGGGCCAAATGCCCCCATCTTATACAGCATCGCCTGGGTGATCAGAGGCCTAGAAGCAAAAGTACCAACAACATATCTAGGGGGCGGGGGAGAAGTAAAAGAGCTAGGAGTCTCAGAAGAAGGAGATACAGATATACCTAAGGGCCCACAGGCTTGACTAGGCATGAATGCCTCTGTAGGTATCATATCAGGGTCAACCTCTGGGGTGTGTCCACCGGGGTAGCCCTCCTCCTCTCAACCTCATCCCTCTAGTACTTGGCCTTAATATGCCGAATGTCAGTAGAGGAGGTGGGTGTCATCTCCACATCTATCTTTTAATATCGAGGAACATACGCCTGTCTGCATAACTCGGTGATCAACACCGAGAATGGCAGAAAAGTTTGTCTCTGGTTAGTCCTCATAGCCATCTCCTACTCAATCAATAATCCCAAATTCAGCGACTAGTCAGAAATGATGGACCCTAAACATGCTGCCTTCGGGTGTCTGAGGATGGACTCATTCTGGATGGCATGATATTACTGCTGATGAACCTGAACTAGTACCTAGCAGCCACATTTAGGTCCTTCTTCTCTATTGGTGCCCATTCTCTATCCACCTCGGGGTGGCATAATATAAAAGGGGTGCCAGCCAACACTTCAAATCCTCCAGGGTATTCTTCTTAAATAAGTTGATGTACAGATGCATGAAATTATAAGTACACCACCAAAATATCATTTATGTCTACAGTTTCGCTCTTCACCTTCTTACCCCAGACTATCACAAAATCAACTGGTTTGAAGGCACTAGCCTTCTTTTTCCCTTTTGGAACCAAGTATTTGTAAGCCGGATAGAACTCCCGGACCCAATTTGGAATGTAGGTGCCCCGAGGTTTAGTGAAGATCTCGAACTTATGGAACTTGAGAGTGTTCCAAATCTCTGGATACATGTCTACTACTCCGTCTGTGGAAAATCTTTTCTCCTCTAGAATAGTCCTCAAACCCTAGGCCTTTAGTCGATTGAGTGATCGGGGAGGAGGACCTTGTACTGGTGGTGACGGGACCAGAGTCAATGATGGAGATGTAGCTGGCAAAGGAGGAGGAGTCTGAGCCACTAGGATCCGAGATGGATCATTCATGACCTTGGAGCAAAGCTCTGCTTTCTGGGCCAGCAACAACTGATCATCTTCAATCTCAAAGATAGAAGCTTGAGAATCTTGTGATTCCCCCTCGCTATAAGATGAATTGAGGTGAGTCTCGTAGACTCCCTCACTGTCGGAGCTGGCCTCCGGTTTCTCATCTATGGGTGTCGTCCCTTGCATTTTCCTCCCTTTGTAGGGAGTTTGGCTAGCTTTGCTCTGGATGCAGTTGTATCATCATCTATTATCACTCCTCGTACCCGCTTGCAGGGCAGCATGTCTCTTCCGAACACTTTGGGTCTAGCCATTCCTGCAAACAACATAGAAAAACGTTAGAAAAAAATTCCAGAAATAGTGCAGAAAATAAGATGTAGGAAGACTCACCGAACAATTCGGCGAGTCGCCAAATCACTTTGGCAAACCATATCGGGCTCGTCAAAAGTACCAACACAAAAATTTCACAAATTCAAAGCCGGTCGACGATGTCCAGGGCACTTCTGTGGATTGTCGATGCCATTCGGTGAGCTAAAAGTAGCTTGCTGAAAGTTACAGTGTATTTTAGGGATTTAGGGGAGAAGATGGGCGATCAAGAAGGACTTTCAGCAAGTCTCCAAGTGAACTTGGAGAGCTCAAGCATCTAGCCGAAAGTTACAAAACAAAACTCAACAGTTTATGGAAATTAAGGGCGATCTAGGGAGTGTTTGGTGAACCGCCGAACCACTCAACGAGCCCGACTTTGCTCGCCAAATGGCACTTTATGCCAGTTTTCTACCCCATTTTTCAAAATCAAACCCGCAACCCCCAAAAAGAAAATCAAACACATACACTGTGAAATTAAGGTCAAACCCATAGTACCCATGCCCTCGGGGTACTCAGACTTCCCTCGATTTGGCCACAATTATCCATTTGACGTCTTTTGTCCTTAAGAATGAAGTCAACTGCTCCATCATTATGAAAAATACATCATTTAGCACTATCCGAGGTTACTGAGACTTCACCCCGCTAGACTTAACACAAATTCACCGCAACCCAAAAACATAGACTCAATTTTAAACAAAAACAACATGGGACTCACAATTAAAAGCCGTTTAAAACTTATTTCAATTAAAATTAGGTAAAAAACACACAAACGATGATTACCCAACAACAATCAACAACACCTTAACACTTTCATTCAAGTTCAACCACTTATGATGTTTGGGGTTCAGAAAACCAACCTTGATGCCAAAAACTAGATTGTAACGCGATGCCAAAGCATCCAAAACTAATCTTGAGCAAGATCCCAAAGAGTACGAGAATAGAAACACGAAAATATTTAAGAACTAAAGTCGGGTTAGAGGATACGGGAGTTGAAAAGTTAAGAAAGGGAAAGGATTTTGAAATATTAAACCATTTGGCCTTTAAAACCTTTTAGTTCACGCTTCATTCGGTGGTGTAAGTCATGCCCAGTGAACCACTGGGCGATACGCCGAGTGGTATTTTGGCTCGTCGAGTTTTATAGAAATGCCAGGAATTTGGGGGGTTCAAACGATGGGCAAAGTCGGGCTCACTGACCTGTTCGGCTAGTCACCGACTGGGCCTTTAGTTCGTCGAGTTTTACAAAATTCCTCATCAGGCTGAGTAGTTCCAACGGTGGTCCAAGTCGGGCTTCGCCAACCTGTTCAATGTGTCGCTGACTGGACTTTTGCTCGCCAACCTACCCATTTTCCAACACCTTTTACTTTTCACCCGGCACAATCAACACCCGTTATTCAAAACAAAAACTAAAGCATCAAAAACTTAGGTTGCCTCCTAAGAAGCGCCTTATTTAATATTGTGGCACGACGTGGATACGCTTTCAAGGATCATTCTTTAGGTTTGACAAGGAATCACTTGGTAGGACCCCTTTTGGCCTTAAGTTCAATTGAGAAGAAATTTGACCCATTTGCATTTCCAATTGCTTGAATGACACTGAATAGGAGGTGACTATCTGATTAAGTATAGAAACATCTTCTTTCATTTCTTTCAAAACCTTGTCCTACCTTTCTACCTTATTGAGAATGTGTGAGAGCATGTCTTCCGTACGGACATTTTCCGACTCCTTGGGCTTTTGACGCCCATGGGGTGGGACATTTCTATCCTTGTCACCATCCCTTTTCTTTCAAGTAACATTGCGATCACTCCATTCCCTGTCACGATGTCTCCATCCCTCATCTCTATTCCATCCCAGATTTCCACCCGACCTTGGATATTTTGAACAAAAACCTCCTCTTTGATTTGCAAGGAAGTTCACTTCCTCATTGTACAATGCCTCAAATTGCACTTCATCTGGGTTTACTCCACCAACACCCAAAACATTTACACTCTTCAACCCACTACGCATCACATTTTTTGCCATGATATCCAGCTGGGTCATCATTTTGGCCATTTTAAGGTATATCTCTTGATACTTCTCGATCTGCTCTTTTGTAATCCTAAAAATGAGAAGAGACATTTTGTCCTCACGAGTGTACCACACTCTATTTATCTTGGTCATAACATTAAGGAGTTGAGATGCTACTTCATAGGGTTGTTGAAATATACCTTCGGGAACAAGATGATCCGCAACTCCTTTGTTCACCGAGTCAAGACTCATATAGAAGTATTGCTGCAATATATGGTTGGACAATCCGTGAGTCAGACATTGAAGTACCAATTTCTTACACCTCAGCCACGTCTCGTGGATAGGTTCACCTTCTAAGCATTTTAAACCTTGGATGTTATCTCTGAGCGTCATCATCTTTGACAGTGGAAAGAATGTCACATAGAATGTCATTGTACTCAGCTAACCATTTGGTAGCATCACCCATCAAAGATAATGGAAACAACCTAAGACGGACTGATTCTTGTGATACGTTCTTGAATGAGAATGGACCATAAACATCCATGAAGTTTCGGATATGCTCATAGGGGTCTTCATGAGCCAATCCTCCATATAAACCTTTCATTTGGAGGAGTTGTAGCATTGTGCTAGTAACATGGAAAACATCATTTCCTTCAATTGGAGGTAGACGTATTGCACCAACTCCACCCAATTGGATTGGGTCATTCTCATCATTAAGATTCCCAATATCATCTTGATGGCCCACTTGGCTACCATTACTCCCGTTCATGCTCATCTCTTCCTCTGTTCAACACAAACAACACAAACACAAAAAAAATTAAGTCGATTCAATTATAACACAAAAATTTCACATTCAACTTCAATAATAGAATTTTAAACAACACAACTCCCTGGCAGCGGTGCCATTTTGATTAACGTTTCAAGTACACCTCATCCAATTCTAGGTGTAAACGATCATTAACTAGTATAAAACCCAATGAACGGTTGGGGCCGAACCCACAGGGAGTGGTACGTTTTCAAATTCAATTATGAAGTACAAATGTAGTCTAATTAGTTATACAAATAGAAATTATCAAAAAAGATATGTAAACAAGTCTAAGGGGATGACACGAATGTTAGATAAGGTAGTTTTTAATTTGCAATTATCAGATGCAACACAGTCAAACACTAAGGAAATAATAATATAGAGAGGAATTCTCAGGAAGTGATCTTTTATAGGCAAATTTCACTATATGGGTAATTGAAACTACTAATAAATAGCTAAATATCAGTCGGTAGGCTAGGCTATAAGTGAAATAGCTTTCTTTCAAACAACTATCTCGAATCAAGTAATTTGGTTTTGAACATGAACAAGCTTAGCAAATAAGGACAACCCACACCTTAATTCATCTACTCTTTCAACCTAGATAGGTAGAATCAAGGTTAGGTTTTACTCTTTCGAGCTAAACCCATATCAGACCAATAACAACAATCATCAATTGAAAGCTTTGATTCTAAAACCTCTTTTTCAAGCAAGCCCAGAATTCTATGTTCGAATTGCATTTGCAACTATAATTCTTAGTTTAAAATACAACTAACAATTAAAACCCACTTCAATTAAGAATTTAAATCAATAATTAACAATACCCACAAGAAAATTCAGCCCATAATCACATCCCAAGAATTGGGGTTTTAGCGACACATAATAAAAATAGAGAAATAATTACCAAATATATTTTCCATGATCTAGGTAAAAATTCCCAAGTCTTTACAATTGTCCAAATTGTAGAAACTTAGAAAACACTTGCAAATCCTCAAAATTAAGCTTAGAAATCCTCAAGTCTACAATAAGAACTACAAAGTAAGAGAAAACTCTAACTCTAGTATGGGAACTGCAATAAAATGGGAGAGAACTCCTCAAAATTCCTTTTAAAATCCAATTTATATTTGCTAGTGTTTTGGCCTAAAAGTCCATTCGGCGGGATAAGTTGCGCCTTGCCGAATGGTTTGGCGATCCGCCGTTTGCTCTCTTTCCATCGCCATTTTGCATTGGTCCTCGGTATCCCAAGTCCTATAACTTTGGGCGATTTAGTGTGTTGTCGCAGAAGCGATCGGCCATTCGCCGACTGCCCATTTATGTCGCCAACATGCTTTTTCCCTAAGACTGGCATGATAAAACTTTAGGCACCACTAGGCGGTGCGCCGAGTGGTCTTGGCGATCAATAAGATTGCTTTTCTTCACTTTTTCAGCTTTTTAGTTCCTTTTTGTCTGATAATGTCCTTGCCTTGCTCCTTAGACTCCATAGCTGCAAATCAACATTTTAACATCAGGTTAGAGCAAAAAATAGGCATTTGAGGACACTTATACTATCAAAACAAAGCCCTAAATGAGTCGAAATCTCATATTCATCAAGTTAGTTGGGGCATGTCCTAGCATCTCTAGTCAGTTAGAGGCTTATATTCAGACATAGTTAGACAAAGCTATAGTTTTTGAGTTATAGTTTAGTGTTATTAACTCTTATCTATTATTTATATTCACACCAGTGTTGGGTATTCCCCACCATTTCAGTTTATCTCATGTTTTAAGCTTCCGCGCAATATCTTTTATTTCAGAAAATGTTTATATGCTTATGATATGCCAGCTAAGGGTTAGCGTGGGTAACTCGTGATCCTAGGACCGTGTTTAGGTCAAGGGGTAGGCTTGGGGCGAGACAAACTTGGTATCAGAGCATTAGATTTAAGAGTCCTAGGATGTTTTAAAAGCCGCACTAACTACAACCCCTTTCATAAGTGTGAAGCGTGCCACACCTATGAGGGGGACGCTATGAAGTGTTTTAGGAAAAAACTTCACTTAGTACTTATTCTTATCGTGCATGAGTATAATCTCATTTCTTATTCGATGTTATGCATTTCCGATCACGCCTCCTCGTAGACCTTACGCAAAGAATGTTAATGCCCGCAACGCTAACATAGTTCCTCCAGTCCCAGACCATGACGTTTTGTATGCAGAGTTTCGAAATGCTATCCAGCTTTTGGCTCAAAGTGTAACCAACCAGAACAATCAGCGAGTTGAAGTTCCTGCAAATACTAGTGGTGGATAACTGGCAGCTAGGGTGCGGGATTTTGTTTGGATAATCCGCCTGAGTTTCTTGGGTCGCAAGTTGGTGAAGACCCCCAGAACATCATTGATGAGGTCAAGAAGATCTATTGAGTGATGCAAGTGACTAGAAATGATAGGGTAGAGTTGGCATCCTACCAGCTAAAGGATGTGGCTCACATATGGTTCACGCAATAGAAGGAAAACATGGGTGACAATGCAGCTCCGCTAACTTGGGAGTGTTTTACCAGAACTTTTCTTGACATGTTCTTCCCAAGAGAGTTGAGGGAGGCTAAGGCTAAGTAATTTATGAATTTGAGACAAGGTTCGATCAGACCATGTGTACGGACTACATTTTACCCAACTCTCCAGGTATGCTCCACATATAGTTGCCGATACTAGGGCACAAATGAGTAAGTTCCTATTTTGGGTATATGACTTGGTGAAGACAGAGTGCATACATGCTATGTTATTAGAGAACTAGCTAAAGACAACAAAAAGGCTAGAAAAGGAAACTATGAGTACTCTCAACAAAAATCGGGTGGTGGAAATCACTCGTAGTTTCAACAAAGATCTTCTGCCCCAACACCTTCATCAGCTAGTGCTCCATCCCCTAGGTTTTGACAGAATCAATAAGGCAGGGCATCAGACTCTAAGTCTCAAGCAAGTGTTTCAGGTAACAAGACCTACCCAACATGTCCTAAGTGTGGTAAAAACCATCCGGGCGAGTGTCTTGCAAGCAAGGAAGGATGTTTTGGTTGTGGTCAGGACTGGTCACAAGTTGAGAGAATTGGCCTTCTTCTAAATAGGGATAAGGAGGTAAAATAATAGGGCTCAGTCTACAGCTCCAGCAGCACCAGAAGGTTGCCCTACTTAGCAGGGTACTTTATCTGGTACAGGTGGTGGTCAGCACCACAACAGTTTGTATGCTCTCCAGGCTCGCTAGCATCAGGAAGATTCTTCTAATATGGTTACTGATACATTGCGAGCCTTTCATTTAGATGGTTATGCTTTGTTAGATCCAGTGGCTACTCTTTCCTTTGTAATTCCATATATAGTAGTAAACTTTGGTGTCAGTCCAGAAACTCTTTCAGAACCCTTCTTAGTCTCTACACCAGTTGGTGACCCAGATATAGCTAGACGGATATAAAGAAAATTGCCCAGTCATAGTCTATCAGAAAGTCACCTCAGCAGATCTTGTAGAGTTAGAAATTGTAGACTTTGATATCATTCTAGGCTTGGATTGGTTACATTCTTGTTATGCCTCAGTCGATTGTAGAACTAGGATCACTCTTTTTCAGTTTCCAATTGAACTAGTCTTAGAATTGAAGGGTAGTAGCTCAGTGCCGATGGGTCGATTCATTTCCTACCTTAAGGCCAGAAAGATGATTATCAAAGGGTACATCTATCATCTTCTTCGGATTAAGGATTCAATCTCTGAAACCCCAGCCATTGAGTTAGTCCAAGTAGTAAATGTGTTTCCCGAAGTGTTTCCATAAGATCTTCCTGGAGTTCCTTCTGAAAGGGAAATCGATTTCGGAATAGATCTTATTCCAGATACCCAGGCTATTTCTATTCCTCCTTACAGAATGGCTCCAAGTGAGCTTAAGGAATTGAAGGAATAGTTGAAAGACCTTCTAGATAAGGGCTTCATCATACCATGTATTTCCCCATGGGTTGCTCCATTTTTGTTCGTGAAAAAGAAAGATCGTTCTGACAGGATGTGCATCGACTATTGACAGTTGAACAAAGTTACAATAAAGAATAAGTACCCCATCCCCAGGATTGATGACTTGTTCGACCAACTCCAGGATGCTAGTCATTTTTCAAAAATAGACCTCAGATCCGGTTATCATCAACTTAGAGTCAAAATTAGAGACATCTCGAAAATAGCCTTCAGAACTCATTATGATCATTATGAATTTGTAGTTATTTCATTTGGACTGACAAATGCTCCTGCAGCTTTCATAGATTTAATGAGCAGGGTATTCAAGCACTATTTGGACTTGTTCTTTATCATTTTTATTGATGATATCCTCATTTACTCTAGGAATGAGGAAGAACATGCGACTCATTTGAGGATTGTCCTGGAAACTCTCAAGGATTGCAGTTATTTGCTATGTTTAGCAAATGTGAGTTTTGGTTACAATCAGTTGCCTTCCTTGATCATATAGTGTCTAGCGAAGGGATCCGGGTGGATTCTCATAAAATAGAGGCAGTGAAGCAATGGCCCAGACCTACTTCTCCTACAGATCAGAAGTTTCATGGGTTTGGCTGGTTATTACAGAAGGTTCATGGAAAGATACTCATCCATAGCTTTTTCATTGACTAAGTTGACTCAGAAAAAGGTTAAGTTTCAGTGGTCAGATGAGTATGAGAATAACTTCTAAATACTGAAAACTAGGTTGACTACAGCTCTTGTTTTTTACTGTACCAGAGGGTTCAGACGGTTGTGTGATCTATTGTGATGCATCCAGAGTCGACCTAGGTTGTGAGTTTATGCAGTGGGGTAAGGTTATAGCTTATACTTCTAGACAGCTTATGGTGCATGAGAAAAACTATCTAACTCCTGACCTCGATCTTGCAGTCGTAGTATTTTCCCTAAAGATTTGGATACATTACTTGTATGGTGTTCATGTAGATATGTTCACAAACCATACGAGCCTTCAGTATGTGTTCACCCAGAAAGAGTTGAATCTTCACCAGAGGAGATGGCTTGAATTCCTTAAGGACTATGACATGAATGTGCTTTACCATCCTGGTAAGGAAAATGAGTAGTTGATGCTCTTAGCAGACTATCTATGGGTAGTGTAGCACATGTTGAGGAAGAAAGGAAGGAATTAGCAAAAGATGTTCACCGGACTACTCGCTTAGGAGTTTGACTTATGAGCATATCAGATGATGGTGTGATAGTTCAGAATGGGTCATAATGTTCATTGGTAGCGGAAGTTAAGGAAAAACAAGACAGTGATCCTATATTGCTTCAACTAAAGGGTGCAGTTCACAAGAAGAAAGTTGAGGTTTTCTTCTAAGGGGGAGATGGTGTGCTTCGCTACCAGGGTCATTTATGTGTTTCTAAGGTGGGTGAGTTGAAACAGTGGACCCTACAGAAGCTCATAACTCCGGGTATTCTATTCATCCGGGGGCCAGTAACATGTACTGCGATCTGCGGGAATCTTTTGGTGGAATGGCATGAAAAGGGATATAGCATATTTTGTGGCTAAGTGCCCCAATTGTCAACAGGTGAAGGTAGAACATCAGAAAACAAGAGGTATGACTCAAGAGATTAACAATCCTACATGGAAGTGGGAAGTCATAAACATGGATTTCATTAGAGGTTTACCTCGTACTTTCAGGCAACATGACTCTATTTGGGTGATAGTAGACAAAGTTACTAAGTTAGCTCACTTTTTGGTTGTTAAGAGAACAGATTTGGTGGAGGACTACGCTAAGATTTACATTAATGAGATAGCCAAGTTGCATGGGGTTCCTTTGTATATCATTTCATATAGAGGTCCTCAGTTTACCTCTAATTTCTGGAAGTCATTTTAGAATGGTCTTGGTACTTAAGTAAATCTTAGCAAAACATCTCATCCACAAACGGATGGTCAGGCTGAGATTACCATTCAGACCTTAGAGGACATGTTGAGCGCTTACCTGATCGACTTCAAGGGTAATTGGGATGATCACCTACCTCTCATAGAGTTCACCTACAGAAATAGCTACCGTTTCGGAATTCAGATGGCCCCCCCACATTGTATGGGTGTAGATGTAGATCTCCAATTGGTTGGTTTGAGGTAGGTGAAGAAGACTTGATGGGGCCCGATTCGATTAAAGATGCTATGGAAAAATTTCAGTTCATCAGATATAGTCTTAAGACAGCCCAGCGTCATCAGAAGTCATATATAGATGTAAGGAGGAGGGACTTGGAGTTCCAAATCGATGATTGCTTTTTTCTGAAAGTATCACCTATGAAGGGGGTGATGAGATTTGGCAAGAAAGGAAAGCTCAATCCTTGATATGTAAGCCCTTACAGGATCTTTAAAAGGGTTGGTAAAGTGGCTTATTAGTTAGAGTTGCCAGCAGAACTAGCAGCAGTCCATCCAGTCTTTCACATTTCCTTATTGAAGAAGTGTGTGGGTGATCCAATATATATAGTTCCATTAGAAAGTGTGGTTGTAAAGGATAGTCTCACTTATGAAGAGGTGCCACTTGAAATTCCTGATTGTCAGGTTCGAAGGTTGAGAAACAAAGAAGGCGCTTCAGTTAAGGTTTTTTGGAGGAGTCAGTCGGTAGAGGGAGCTACTTGGGAAGTAGAAGCAGCCATGAAGGCCAAATATCCTCATCTCTTTCCTTTCGATTCCATTCCAGCTTGAGCTAATAGTTCCTCTCCGGTCTCTCAGTTTACTCTTGCATAAATTCAGTGTTAGTATCATGTTCCTTCAGTTATACATGCAGTTTCAGCGTATTTGCATGTTTTTTAGCTTAGTTTAGTCATATTTCAGCTTCCAGTACTTAGTGGTAGGGAATGCAGCTCTGTTTTTCCATACTCAGCTAATTTAGACTTCATTCGAGGACGAATGTTCCCAAGAGGGAGATATTGTAACACCTCAAAATTTACCAGACCATAACAATAGAAAAATAGGTGGACCACGACAGGGTTCACGGACCGTCGACCTGTCTGTGGCTCACACCCAGCCTAGGAATGGTGGACCACGGGAACCTTCATGGGCAGTGGACCACCATACGGGTTGTACTGGTGCTCGTGCTTGTCGAGCAGCACCTCTCAGGCCCTAACATCATACCACGGAGCCCTCCACGGGCCGTGGTCTTGATGATGGGCTATGGGAGGGTTCATGGACCTGAGCCAGCAGACCACCAGCCCAAGTGAAGGACCACAGTGACCTTCACGATATGTGGCCCTCCACACGGTCCGTGGCACGTGGAAAGGACCCCCTAGAACTAGTAGCAACTGCTAGCAGACCACGACCCAGTCGACGAGCCGTGGTCCTAGTGACGGTCCATCACTGGTGTTGTGGTCGACCTCGCGAGATTTTAAGTCAGAGGTCATTTGGGTTTTTTCATATGCTTTTGGACACCTAAACTATGTCGTTTAACCCCTAAACTACATAGTTTTGGTAAATTTAAGCCTAGTAACTTAGTCAGAACTTACCCTAAGCATTTCATTCACCAAAAAATCATCAGACTTAGAGCAAAGAGGGAAAAGTTAGGAGATAACTTTCTCAAGAACACACAACCAGGTTTCTTCAGCTCCATCTACGAAATCGAAAGATTTCTCCGTGGAATTCGTCACCAGGTATGTGGGAATTCACTAGTGGGTTCCTTTCACCCATTAGGTCCATAGAATTCAGTCAAATTCTTGGTTTCCTTCATATTATATAGACCTAGGGTTTCTGGAAATATAGAGAATTGTTATAATTTAGCTGTTAGAATATTCCTAATCAGATTTTCATATTGTTGTAACATTGTTGCTTAGTTCCTTGCATGAAATTCAGAACCCTAGTTGTGTAAATTCATTTAGTTCATGACTTACACTAGTTAGGATAGATAAACAGATATACATGACTCAGTTTTCAAATGTTTCATTATCAGTACTTAATGTTGCATTTTCTGTTAGTATGTCGGAATATTGAGCTATTCAATATATTTTAGATATGTTGTATTGTACACATTTTCTGTTGGGGGTAAGCTTAACACCGAGTTGGACTAGGGTCACTCACCCTCATTGTCCAAGAACTACGTGCCCCCGTAACTTTATAAGTCCCCTTTGCAGGCATCAGATTTAGTGATCATGCCAGTCATACTGGTATACCCTTAGTAAGGTATATTAGGTCCTCTCGAAGAGCCGTAGACATTAGACTCCACGTTTAGCTCATGTAGTTTGATGTCGGTTATTAGTAGCTCCCATAGTCAGACTCTAGTGAATTTGACCAAGTTTCAGATATATTTCAGTATTCTGTTTTAGCATGTTATGTACTTGGTCATTGCATTCAGTTTAGTTCATTTTAAGTATAGCTCAATATATGTATCATGTTCAGATTATATCATTGCTCAGTATGCTTTGTTAAGTTATATGTTTTTTCAGCTTTATCCTATCATGCATGCTCAGTACCTGTCAAGTAATGGCGCATACTCTACGCTAATTCTTTTCGTGATGTAGTTTCAGGTCCTCAGCATTAAGATAACATGTAAATCAGTTCCCAATCCGTATTTGTGGTGAGTCCTCATTCTTCGAGGATGATATACATGATCTTTTACATTAAGTCTTTCATTTTAGCTTCAAATTTTGCTAGGGTTAGCTGGGGCATGTCCACGCATCTCTAGTCAGCTAGATGCTTATATTCAGACATATTTAGATTCAGCTTTAGTTTTTGAGTTATAGTCCAGTGTTATTAACTCTTATCCAGTATTTATATTAAGACTAGTGTTGGGTATTCCCCACAATTTCAGTTTATCTTATGTTTTAAGCTTCCACGCAGTATCTCTTATTTCAGAAAATGTTTGTATGTTTACAATATGCCAACTCAGGGGTAGCTTGGGGTCACTCTTGATCCTAGGTCCCGTGTTTACATCAAGGGGGCAGCCTTGGGGAGTGACACTTACGTATCATGCGATTATTATTCATTGTATAATAATTTTATTGATGTGCTTGCAAATATAACACTATTCCTATTGATAGAGATTTTCAAAGGGAATGAAATACTGATTTATAAACTTGTTTATCTAACCAATCTTGTAAAGGTTTATTGGTTATGAAACTGCAAGAAACCATTTGATATATATAAAGTATGATCTCAAGAAAGCTATTTGTTTGTATATGGAAATAATTTCATATTATATTACTCTACAATATAGTCAAATAAAATATATGTCACTTGTCTATTGCTACAAACAAGTTGAATTAGAAATTTGTCTATACCGACAAGGTCACAAACTACCTTATTATCATTGGCTGAACTCAACATATCAAATAGACAAGAAAATAACATATCATGATAGACTTCATAATGCAACATCTTCATGAATGTGAATTTGTCACAAAGACACAATTAATATCAACATTTGGAAGGCTAAGTATAAGATTGTGAGATATCCATTAAAAAAATTAAGTGATGTCTGAATCCGAGGAGTAATTAAGCACTACACACTTTTTTCCCTTAATCAAGGTTTTTGTCCCACTCAGATTTTTGTTAAAATTTTTAATGAGGCAACTCTCAACACATATTACTAGATATGTGTACTTTTTTCCTTTAGTAGGACTTTTTTCCACAGGATTTTTCCTAATAAGATTTTAATGAGACACATTACTTATTGAAGAACTCCAATAAGTACTACATACATCATATTGTTGATGTCGATTACATAGTTCTCTGGATGAGTTTCAAATCAAGAAGTTAACTTACAAACAGCTCCGCATATAAGTTTCTATAAGCAAATTACAATCAACTCTGAAAGCAGGTTCCTATAAGTCACTTAAACCATAATGTTCTTATAAGCCTCTTACAAGTAGCTCTGCAAGTAATTTCTCACAATCAACTTACACCTAGCTTCTTTCAAGCTGTTTTTAATGTGGCAGAAAACAATGCATGTTTTTTCTTTGTTCCCAAAAATATGGGTCCCACATATTCTTTAGGCCAATGTTTTTTTGGCTTATGAATAGCCCCTTAATGTGGGGAAAACGATATGAATAAAAGGTGAAATAAAAATAGCTCTCCCTTCCCTCTCTTCTTGTGTAGATTATTCTTTCACTATTATATTTATATTAAAGTCTTTATTTTATAATAATTACATAGTTATATCAAAGCCCTAATATTGATAATATTTTGCTGATGCATTTGGTAAATAGGTTTTTATAAGTAAAATAGAAAAGTTATTTCCCAAAGAAATTTGGGGGTAATGTTGAGAATGAAATCCACGCTATTGTCGTTTGATAAAGTTTCATGACCACATGGCCCTTTAGAAAAAGTTAGGCCTTTTATTGATGTGAGAAAGAAGCTTAAACAAAAAAGAAACTCATTTGGGCCTAGTGCCCATATCTAATTACCACAAAAAAAAGATTTGGCTGCCCAAAATGGAACAACCCCATCTCTATATAAAATAAATATAAAAAACTATCTTCCTTAGACATTTTCCTTTGTACTAGGGTTTCTTATTCTCCGCCTCTTCTTCTCCTTCTCTCCAAAAGACTTACCACGCTTGAAAATATTTGTCCTTTAGTAGAACAAGACCTTTCGTCTCGGTATGTTTTTGCAAGTCAGTGTTATTAAGCTCTTCCTCGTACTCCTTTGTTGCTCATCTATGAACAGTAAGTATAAATCTTCATTTCTGATTTGCATGTCTCCATCTTCATTGATTCTAACCTTTGCATGGCCATTTTATAAGTAGTAGTAGAAAGGTTTAGAGATATATCTACATAAGGAAATTTTTTATTTTACAAAATTGTAAGAATAAACTAAGAAACCCTAATTTAACATTTGATAAACGAGATTTATTTCAAAAACTTCGGTCATATCCTTTATAACCTCCATTTTACAATTATAGATCCAATGTCTAGTTTCCTTATTTTTACTAGATAATCAACAATTTTACTATCTACTACTATGTTAGTAATGTGGTGTATCTCTTTAGTTTCTGCATATATCGAATTCTCCCTTTCATTTTTATACAAAAGGCTTATGATCTTTTGCATTGATTGTCCTTAGATTCTCTCTCTCTCTCTCTATATATATATATATATATACATATTAAATTTATAAAATTTTGTTGGAAAAAATTCCTATAGAACTTTTGTTAATGTAATATTAAGAGTGTAACTCTCTCGTATCTAAGTATGTCTGGTGTCCTTATTCTAAGAAACAAATATAAGTTATCTATCACTTTGTATATGATTCTTTTCAGAGAGAACTAGGATAAGGTCTTTTGGATTCACATTTTTTTTAATTTTCCATAATATCATACTTGGGATAGCTTTGATATATATATTCATACATAACTACGAGAGTCCACCATATGAGATTTACATCTCTTAGGTATTGTTCTTTAATTTAATATCTAAAAAAATAAAGAAGAGAAAACTATGACCAAGTCGTTTTTACTTGAATCAGAGTGTAGGAACATTAATCCCATTTTTTCCTATTTTTGTTATGTACAACACCAACACATAAATTATAAGACAATACCACTTTCAAACCCTTTTTCTAAAAAAAGACATATTTTGCTCAAAAAAATGATTTGTTTGAACCTATTTATCTCTTGCCTCTAGAATCCAAGGTATAATCATTGAATTCTTCTCTATGTAGTATATGTGTAATCACGGGAATCGAAACACGGGAACGGTGAAATTGTTCAGTGACCAAAAGGGTTTACGTTTCATTACTTCTAATGATGGTGGTGATGAGATTTTTATTTATCAATCTGCTATAAGATCTGATGGTTTTCGTAGCTTAGTTGATGGTGAAGCTGTTGAGTTTGATGTGGAACTTGGGAATGCTTGCTGCACTAAGGCGGTCAATGATACCGGCCTAGATGGTGCTCCTGTCAAAGGAGGATCCTGTGATAGTGGAAGTGGTATTTTGGCTCGCCGAGGTTTATAGAACTCCCAGCAATTTGGGGGTTCAAACGGCGGGAAAAGTCGGGCTCACCGACTTGTTCGGCGAGTCGCCGACTGAGCCTTTTGTTCACCGAGTTTTACAGAGTTCCCCATCAGGCTGGGTGATTCCAACGGTTGTCCAAGTTGGGCTTCGCCAACCTATTCGGCGTGTTGCTGACTGGACTTTTGCTCGCCAACCTACCCAGTTTCAAACACCTTTTACTTTTAACCCTGCACAATCAACACCCGTTATTCAAAATAAAAACTAAGGAATCAAAAACATGGGTTTCCTCCGAAGAAATGCCTTACTTAATGTCTTGGCACGATCTGGATACGCTTTCAAGGATTATTCTTCGAGTTTGACAAGGTATCACTTGGTAGGCCCCCTTTTGTCCTTGGGTTCAATTGAGAAAAAATTTGACCCATTTGTGTTTCTAATTGCTTGATTGACACTGAATAGGAGGTGACCATCTAATTAAGTGTAGAGACGTCCTTTTTCATTTCTTTCAAAACATTGTCTGACACTTCTGCCTTATTGAGAATGTGTGAGAACATGTCTTTCGAACGGACATTTTCTAACTCCTCGGGATTTTGACGCTCATGGAGTGGGACGTTGTCACGACCCGAGAGCATCCCCAAGTTGTAACATGCGTATTCGACCTCTCGGAGGTCTCATACAAGCACTTAGCATTCATCACATTAGATATGTAAAATAGTGCGGAATTAAAAACTCTTTAAATAAAATCCCATAAGACTCAAAGGTCACTTTTAAAAACATCATTCAAAAGTAC
>JAJOOR010008499.1:0-44684 GCA_036250505.1 Solanum acaule | reverse complement strand
TTAGCTATGTGAATTCCATAGAAATGGGTTAATAAGATGAACACAATTTCATTACTAGGGTTTTCAAACTTGTAGAATTTAGCAAGCAAAATGGTAAATCAACCATAAAAACTTTCAACTTAACCCTCACAAAAATTATAATATCACAACAAAGGCAGGTGTAATGAAACATAGAACGATATGAAGGCAAGAAACATACGATCTTGAACACATTTGTCCACATCACTAGATACTTTAGACGCCCGATGAAGTAAACACGTGCACTTCTCTGCAATATGGATCTTAGAGTAAACGACGTGTATCAAAGGCACGAAGCATTTCCTTGCACAACAAAGGAGCTGCACTTCCTTCTAACAAAACATAAAACAATAGATTAGTGTTTGTAAGCCAAAGTTGAAGGAACTCAATGAATATCAACAAAAAAAAAGTAATTTTTAGTCTTTCTAGGACAAGTGCAGAGCAAACAACTATTCATATGTTACTTGAGGGTTCCTTTTAGCTAATGTCAGAGCAATCAAACAAACCCAATTGAAACATTAACTCCAAATCTTTCCAGTATCCATTATAAGTAACACGAAATTCCATTAATCAAACAAAAGGGGCAACACCAAAATACAAAATTATCACTTTGCATTATAATAAGACCAGTTCAACCCTAAAAAAAGGTCTTCATAATTACAAATCCCAAAAAGTCGAAAGAACCAAAAAGCCCCAAATTCAGTTCAAAAACGAACACGTATGACATATATATACATCGAAAGCACAGAAAAGAAGTAAATTCGATTAAACGAAGAAACACAACACAACCGAAAAGCAGCGAGTAGAACAGAGAGATACATACATAGAATCAGATCTGATGAAGGCGATGTAAAATGTTAATTGTGAGAACTGAGAAGCACCGTAGTAAGCAAATAGCAGAATGAACGCCCAAAATACTCCGGCGGCTGCTTCTTGGCACTTAATATACAAAAAAAAAAAAATACAAAGTAGAATGTAAATAATTACTATTAATGGAAATTTTACAATTTGTCTGATTCACTTAAATTTGAATAAATTCATGTTTTAATAATGAATTTGTAAGATTATCTTTAATTCTTTGAGATATATTGATTGACATTTTTCGATCGAACGAGTTAGATTATCAAATGATTAAATTTGAAAAAATATCTATTATTTTAAGTTTGAATGTCTTGAAAGATAATAATTACTACAATATTGATGATTTAGATCTGTTTTTGTAATTGAAAGTAAATACGAAATATTATACAAATAATGTAGAATAAATTATTTAATATTGTAACAAATCAACTAAAAGAATTGCAAAATAGAGATTATCTACTAGAAAATTTCACAGATGTAATCTTTAGAAGATAGAAATGATGAACCTCTTTTAAAAAACAGAAGTAGGGTTTGAGATTGCGAGGAAGAGACCTATCGTCTTTCGTCTCAGAGAGAATAACAATCAGGATTTTCATTGGTACTTTCAAAATTTACCTAAATATCTCTATTGAGTCTGCAGTTTCATAGGCAACTAATAAAGCTTAAAATTACTTATCATTAATTATCATATAGGTAATTCCATAAATATATATATACAACTGTGTTTTGAAAATTGACGATTAAAATCAAGATTGTTTATTTCAGAACTAGAAAATTAACTACTTCTTCGTAGATTTACTTCTCAATATTCTCACTCTTCTTGATTTTTTCATGAAGTTATTTCTTTATAAGCTAATAGGTTTATTTGTCTAGAGTACGAGATTCAATCATATTTATTAGAGATAACAAACAATTAGTAAAAATATAATACTCTTTTCTACAATTTCTTGTAATATGAATAAAAATTGTAGTTTATATCATGAAGGATAAAGAAATACCGTTTATACATCCAAATAAAATTTGATGTTCTCATAAGGACGTCACTAAAGGCTTTCGATAAATTGAATTTTGATCGTGAAAGGATCAAATTATATCCGAAGAATGAAAGAAAATCTTGACACAATGATATCGTCATGTGACTAGAAAGCCGCGTCCCTTCTGCCAACTCGCACTCACTGAAATTTAGGGCACCGAGCTATTATTTTTAACACAGAGTAAAATGAGGAAGGCGAGTCTTACCAACCCAATTTAAATACAAAATTTAGTACATAACAATTAAAGAAAAAAAAGAATGAAACAATAGATTTTCCTAATATAGACTAGTATAAATTATAAAGGGAATTCATTGTTATTTCTTCATATGATTGAGATTTGATGCTCTGTCTAGTTCTATTTGTTTGTATTATTTTTCTTTATAATTTGTTTGAAAATGAATATTCTTTTAGAAATTTTTAATTCTAACTTTTCATATGATCACACATTTAAAATCATAAAATCAAATAATTTGATATACATTTTATTTTATAATTGGGAAAATAGACAAATATACCCCCGAACTTTCGAAAATGGTATGTCAATATCCTCCGTCATACTTTTCGTCCATCAGAGCCCCTATCATTCAATAATCAGTGCACATTTGCCCCTACCACTAATGGAAGAATAATTAGTGACATGTGGCGCAATCCTACGGCTCAATCCAGTTTGACCAATTAATAAATCCAAAATTTAACTACCCGCCCAATGACACGTTTAACCCACCCAATACCCCCATTACCCACACAAATACTAACTTATTACTCATATAAATTACTCATTTTCGCCACAGAATTCCATGAAAATTTTCCTGTAAACCCACTGTTATTTGCATAAAAATGGGTTAAACCGGAAATGACCCAGTAAATTCATTATTACCAACATCCAAGTAATTCAAGCTAACACACTTGTTCAAATCATCAGTAACTTGCCCAGAAAATGAATTGTAACCCAGAGAAAGCTTTTCCAATGAGTTAAGTGAACAACAAACCCAAAAATTCTTTAACTCAAAAGCTCGATTTCTAATTTTCTATGACTGACCCATCGGAATTGCAAGTGATGTAGTGAACTTATTGAGAGGAGTATTGGGTTCCCAATTTTTGAATACATTGATGGTGGGCTTTGATAAAGAGGATTTGATGGATAGAAGTGTTTGAAGCTCGTTGGAAAAAGCAACGGGAAAGAGAAGGAAGAAAGAGAAAGTAGAGAAGAAGAAGATAATGGGCGGGTTTTTAGGATTTGGGTTAAAAGATTTGTCAAATCGGGTTGAGCCGTAGGATTACGCCACGTGTCACTAATTATTCTTCCGTTAGTGGGAGGGGAAAATGTGCACTGATTATTGAACGGCAGGGGCTCTGATGGACGAAAAATATGACGAAAGGTATTGACATACCATTTTCGAAAGTTCGGGGGTATATTTGTCCCTTTTCCCTTTACAATTTGATATACATATTTTTAAGGGAAAAAGGACAAATATACCCCTCGAACTATTGTAAATGGTATGCAGATATCCTCTGTCATACTTTTGGGACATTGGGGCCCCTGCCGTCCAAGAACTAAGACATATATGCCCTTCACTCTAACAGAAGACTAAATAGGAACACATGGCTCAATCTTATCCATCGATCTGATATTTAATAAATGTCGGGTCGATAGATAAGATTATGACACGTGTATATCCGTTAGTATAAAGGGTATATATGCTCTAGTTTTTGGACGGCAGGGGCATCAATGTCTCAAAAATATGACGAAGGATATCTACATACTATTTACGATAATTCGGGAGTATACTTATCCTTTTTCTCAATTTTTAATTAAGATCACAAGATTCAAACTTCATTTATTTTTGAACCTCTACATCATGTTTCAATATCATATAACTTGAAAAAAGAGGGACCACAATTTATTTGAGAATATATTGACATCTAGGAAATGAAATTATTATATTAAAAAAAAGGTCAAACCAAAAAGTGTTATGTGACATTTTCCAAAACCCAATTGGGACAGGTTCCAAATATTTATTTATTTATCACACTATAAATATAATAAGTTTAAATCTAGGTTATATAAAATTCCATTTGTCTATATTCTTGTCTATTCAAGATATATATTGGCATGTTGCATTATTTTCAAATAAGTGAATATTCAATGGGCAACTATCACCTAGCCATGTTAGCAATTGTAGCCACATTTGCAAGTTGCCAATTGTACCTATTTTATTATTTCCTTTTTGTAATAAAGAATTATTCAAGGATCAATATCAATATTATTCAAAATTCAAATCATAATAAGTTTCCTGTTTACTTTTCCTACTTAAATATGTTTTCATCAAAGTCTTACAATTTTATTAGTCTGTATATAAACAAATTATAAACCTTGTATAATCAGCCGGGTAACACAATATTCCAATTAAATTGGATACATATATCATAAAGTACATCTAAGTAAATAATTCTATGAATGAATGGATCAATTCGATTTTCATATATGTCGAATCAATGGGGTTGGGTATTTATAGTGACTTAGCAAAGGGGAAAGCCTTCAGTCAAAAAATTGATATGGCTCGTAACCGAGATTTCTTGTTAAGGTTGAATGAATTATTCATCTGTCACATCCCTTTTGGCTGCTAGCTTTTGTATATTAAATTGTACTTCTTTGTCCATAGGTCCTAATATTTGGTACGCAGTAAAATGTTTTCTTGGAAAATAAGTTGGTTTCTAACTTATTTTCTCAGGTTTGTTTTGTGAGTGAAAAATGTTTTCTAGTGTTTGATTTGATGAATAAAAAATATTTTCTAGAAAAAATATCTTTTATCTTTTGCTAGAGAGTAGAAAATATCTTAATTGGGACTCCACCTAATATCCGACTCGGGACTCGATCTGACACCCAATGTGGGACCCGACCCTGATTCCTGACGTAGGATCCGACCTTGACTTTCGATTAGGGACTCGATATCGACAACCAATGTGGGACCCAACCCTGACCCCGACCCCAATCCCGACTCTCGATTCAAAATTTGACTTTGAATCGAGATTCAACCCTGACATCCAACCTGGGACGCGACCCTATCTCTTGATTTGGAACTTGACTTCCAAACCGAGACCTGACCTCGACATCCAATTTGCGACTCGACTTCTGAATTGGATCTGACCGCGATACCCGGCCTCGACCCCGCGATTTATTCGGGATCCAAACCTGACATCTAACCTAGAACCCGACCTTCACTCTTGATTCAAAACTCGACTCCAACATCCAACTCGAAAACCCAACCTCACACTTGACTCGAGACCAAATCTGGGATCTAACTTCAAATCCTGAGTCGGGACCCGACACTCAAAATGAGATCCGATTTGATTCGGGAATCGAGAGTTGGGTCTCTAATCAAGGTCGGAAGTCGGGTCCCGAATCGAGAATTAGGAGTTTAATCCTGGATTAGTCTTGGAAATTGATACTCAAAACTTGAGTTAGGGTGAAAAGTTGAGGTATGAGGTTGAAAAAGAGTTTTGAAATTTTTTTTTTTTTTTTTTTGTTTTGAAGCAAGTCATTTTCCTTAAATTTGAGGAAAATATGTTGATTTGAAAAACATTTAAGCAATAAAAAATAAGAAAATTGGAAAACATTTTGTGAGCATGAGGTGTTATTGTGCAACTTGATTTCTCTAGTCAACTTTAAAAGGTTTAAACTTGTACAATTCTTCTTCTTTTTTTTCCCTCAAGAATGGCTGCTACATTTTCTTTCTTCTTTGTGACAATCTTGATCTTGGTTTTCCCCATTGTCGAAGGTCGAATTCTTGAACATGAAGGTTCAGAAATTAGTAGTGAAAGGATCTCAGATGGAGTTGAACACAAACTCAAGAATCATTCAAATTATCTAAGTCTAGGCAACTTGAAGGAACTTCCTTCAGGGGATCAATGTGATCATATATATGGTTTTTTTCCATGTGCAGAGAATATTGGAGGGTACTTATTCATGATTGTCACATTTCAGTACTTGTTGATTCTTGGTGAGAAAGTATTGGCCATTGGAAGCAACAGGCTCTTTAGTATCCTTGACACTGGTATTTTTGGTGCAAGTATCTTTCCCACACTTATAACTTGGCCAAGAATTGTTATGGCCTTTGGTAACTACTCATCTAATACTCAATTACCTTTTAATAATCTTGGTGTCCGGGCCACAGGGTATCAGGTCCATCAAAACTCGGACATATGACAAAAAATCACCTAGTGTTTTTGCTTAACCATATATTCATACAATTTATGTAATATAGTATTATCCTATTTTTGTTCTTTTGCTGAATATCTCCTCAGTTAGTCCTTGCATACCCTTATCATTAGTAAATCATTTCGTATTTAGCCTTACCTCTAACATTATTCTAACATGAAATGGTTAGACTTCACGTGCCTAATTTCTATCCCTTGATCTTTTTACTATGGTTATATATTACGCTTAGATTAGAGCTCCATTAGCGGTGAAAAGTGAAAATGAGAATTTAACCTAACGTCTCGGGTAAAATTAGACCAAAAGTTTAAAGTAAGACAGAGTTGCTCAACTAACATAATAATGCTGCCAATGCAGAGAACATAAGCTCTTATTCATATACTGTCATCAAACAATCCTTTGTATGAAAATTCTAACTAGCCTTTGGTTTTTGCAGCATCTGGACTATTGGTTACTAGAGAGAAAGCTCAAGTATCAGTATCTTCTGCACTTGGTTCCAATGTTGGTTCTAGTGTCTTGAATCTTACTGTACTCTGGGGCATATGTATTATACTTGGCAGACAAAATACCTCAACAAATTCAAATAGTGCAGAATCCTCCACTTTTACTTTGAAGTTGGAGGACTTGAAGGGTATGTTCATTTACCTTGAACTTAGGAAAAACAAAGATTTGAGAATCACAACTTTTTTTTTGGTACTTACAGGTAGAGGAGTCATAACAAACAATCTTACTGGTTATATAGCTGGAATCATGTTTCTCTCACTTGCACCATTCACAATAATGCTATTCGGCGATATCATCAGTTCATCTGTAGGAAAGCGCATCACCATTCTTGTTGCTCTTATTGTATCAGTCACATTTTTGCTTTCATATTTCACTTACCAGGTGATCAACAAACATCTTGATTCACCTACTAGCTTTGATGTTACATTTCTGTCATGTTAAAGTTTGTGTTTCTGATATGTGTAGATGTGGAATCCATTGATTCAACAAAAGAGTTTAGAGTACATAAAACACCAAAATCTGGTGCAAGTATTTGTGCAGCATATCCAAAGGCAAGCAAGAGGAAATCTCTTTAAAGGGGGTCATCCTGACATTAACGCGCTTAAAAGGTAGTAAGATTTTTCTACATCCTTATAATGAGTTAAATTATCCACTCTTACTCTTAAGTGATCAGCATATACAATGAAGACTTACAAGTTAATACTACTATGATTCATTTAAAGTAGAAGCATTTTGATGCTAAGTTAAGCAAGTAAGTCAAGATAACTTCATTTTGCAGATTATTTGCCAAAACAGACAGAGATAGGAGCCATTCAATAACAGTCACTGAACTAGAAGAACTGGTAAAACAGCTTGAATCTGGAAAGGTTAAAGTGGACAGTGGCTTTGCCCTGTCAACACTTTCAAGAATATTCGATCAAAACAGAGATGGAAGGATAAATGAAGAAGAGTTCATTGAGGGATCCAAGAAGTTGATACAGGAAGCTAAGGACGATTCCACCTCGAAGAAATTTCTTGATGAGGCAAATTTTCTCCTCCTTTTGCTCTTTGTCACTAATATAGACTCTAGGGGCTGGTTTTGTAACCAAAAAGATCACCTTTACTTGGCCAAATTAGAAGAACGTTGATAGAAAGAAGCTGGAATATGATCATGATTAGTTTGAGCAAGTAAAATGATTTACTTTGCAACTGCATATATATGCAGGTAGTTAAGGCATACACAGAGGGACAAAAAAAAGATATAGTTAAGATTGAGGAGCTCATACCACGAGCTTTGAAGCAAATTCAGAACCAAACAATTGAATCCGAAGGCCTTCGAAATGATGATGGTAGCCCCAACATCGAATCCATTAAAAGGTACACAATATTCATTCTCTCAAGTTTTGAACCATATTTTCAAAGAACTCAGAATCTTGATCTGTACATCTCAGCTGAAGTCTGTCCCAAATGAGAGTTTTTCACAGGTTCCCAAGGATCAATATCTCACTAATCTTTATCATCTGATTGTGTTACAGGCTCTTCCATAAGTTAGATGATGATCATAACAGTTATTTAATACCATCAGAACTGGAGAAGCTAACGGAAAATGTCAAATTCAGACAGGCACGCTTGAATCACAAAACCTCTGTAAAGGAAATCATGAAGGACTTCGATCAAAATGATGATCACATGATCGATGAAAATGAGTTTCTCCGTGGTGTGACATATTGGCTTCGTAATGCCAAACAAACTACCAAAGAACATCATGATAAGGTAAAATATATTCTAGCTCAATACTCCTTTATGGTGTGTGATATATGTACTAGTAGAGGCAGAGTTCAGATTTTGAGTTTATGGGTTCTGAATTATAGAAAAGAAAAAAACAACTTACTGGTTCTGGATAAATTAAGCTATTGAGTTCTGCCAACCCTATTAGCAGAATTGTTGCCCATCCTTGTACTAGTTATTTTGACTGGTATGGTTTGTTGGAATTTATTTTCTACAGGTGATGTGGGGAGAAGTTGACAAGTTCTTGGATGAAGCAGAAAGAGGAAACCATAGACGTTTCAACCACTCTTTGGTGTTAAAATGGGACATCTGCAAGTCTGTGTTGCAAGTGATTTTGGGGATTGCTATATTGACACTGTGTGCAGATCCAATCATGGATAACATTATACGACTGGCGAGTGCAATTGGCGTGCCTTCTTTCTTCCTATCATTTGTCATAGTACCTTTGGCTATCAATGCAAGAACAGCAATAACAGCAATAACTTTACTATCATCAGCAAATCAGCAGAGTTGCACAACTTCTTCTTTGACATTTTCCGAGGTCTGCATATCTTTTCTCGCGAAAGTACTTACTTTCTTTCTTTGTAATTTTGTCTTAAGACTCTTGACAACTCTGTTCTTCAATTTGTTTTACAAGCAGATCTATGTGGGGGTGATCATGAACAACATTATGGGGATGTCAACTGTGTTAACTGTATTATATGCCAAAGACTTGAGATGGGAGTACTCACCTGAAGTGTTGGTATCTATGGTGATATGTGCTGTAACTGGCTCTTTTGCATTCACCCGTACCACTTATCCACTTTGGACTTGTATTGTAGCTTTCTTGTTTTATCCTATAGCACTTGTACTACTTTATATTTTACAATAGTTACAATCTAATTATTTTTGTAATTAAAATCCTCTATTCTACTCATTTATAGCTGCATATGTATGGTGGTGCTGTTACTGCTTTACACTAATTACTATAATTTGGATTCATCTATCTCAGATTCTTTTATGCTTTTTTAGTATTTGTAATTTTTTAAGTTCTTTTCTTTCAGCTTTTGTCCAAGCTAACTCATAAGAACAGCAACAAGTGAGCAAAGGAGAACAAACTAATGCAGCTACTTCTAGTTAGTATTACCAAAAGAAGAGAAGAAAGAGTAAAAAAATGTGACATGTTACTCAATTGTTTGCAATATGGAAGCAAGGGAATGAACAAAGATTCTTGAATTTATCATGCTTTTATTAATGTTGGACAAATCTTGCACCTGTGTCATTATAATCATCCACCCAGCAATGGACAGTCGATTATATGGAGATTGGCATTGTGGCTGTAGATTCCTTGAGGTATCGATGCCAAAACAGGACAATCCTCTATATACAGTCTCTGAAGTGAGGAGCAATTCAGCAGCCACTCTGGAAGCTCCACCAGGTTGGGACAATCGGCAATTCTGAAGTACTTTAATGTTGTAGGAGCAGTATCTTGAAGTTCCAATGGTAGAGTCACCAACTTAGGAAGCCCCATTAGAAGCAAGGATTGAAGACTTGTTAGGCCTGACATTCCTTCTCCATCAATCAAATCAAGTTCTTCACAGTTCCAGATCCATAGCTTTTCAAGTGAAGTTAGATATCTAATACTGCTTGGAAGAGAACATAAACTTGGGCATTCATAGATACGCAAAACCCGAAGTGCGGTAAAATGCTGCACCAGTTCTGGCTGCAATTTTGGGAAACAACATTTGAAAAGAAGCAAAAATTGAAGAGAAGTGAAAGAATGTTGATTCTTGATCCCTGCTGATTTCTGATGTGTAGTCAAATACAAGGTCTTTAGACTGATTAACTTTCTAAAGTCTCTTGGCAACTCCTTAAGCTGTTCACAGTTAATGAGGTTTAGGGTGTGCAGATTTACTAATTTGCTCATAGACCTTGGAAGAAACTTGATATTACCACTGTTGCTAAGGCTAAGGTATCTTAATTCCTTCAAGTGACCTATCGAAGTTGGCAACTCCTCAAGATCTAGATTGTTCAAGACTAACATCCGAAGGCATTTGAAATTTGACAACATTGTCTTGACAAAGAACTTGTTTACAGGTCCAATGTTAAAAGAATAAGAGAAAGACCTCAACTTTTGCAAAGGAAGCAAAAATCTGGGGAAGTGTTTCCTAGACATATCTTCTGCATGGAAAAATAAGTGGCGAACTCTTTCAGAAACCACGAAAGCATTGGGTTTCACATTTAAGCATTCTGCACCTGCTACTGACTGTGCAAGATCATGTACAAGATTGTGTATCTTACAAGCCAATATTTCTCCATCAAAAGCTTGTACCACATCTAGGAAGCAAAACCTTGATAGCAACTCATCAAAGTACTGATTACCAATATCTTCCAACTTCCTGTTTCCATTTGAACTCTGTATAAATCCTTGAGCAATCCAGCGATTGATAAAATCCTCCCTCGGAATTTCTTGACCTTTGGATAACATGGAGCAATAGGCAAAGCACTGTCTTAGATGTGATGGCATCTGTTCATAACTCAATCTCAATATTGGTAAAATGTCAGATTTATTCTGTTCGATTTCCCATATCTCATTATCTCTTATTTGCAACCATTCATTCTCGTCTGTTTTCATGTACAACAACCTTCCCAAGGTTTTCACAGCCAAAGGCACTCCTCCACACTTTTTCACAATTTCTTTTCCTATTTCTACTAGATTAGGAAACAAATTGTCCTGCCCTCCAAATGCACATTTCAAAAATAAAGATAAGCAGTCATCATCAGCAAGGCCTCCCAAATAATAAGGCGGAACTGTTCCAGTAATCAAAGCAACCATCTTACTACGTGTAGTGACAACAATTTTACTACCTCTGGAACAATTCATCAGCAACTCCCACAGATCTGTCCACTTGTGTTGATCTTCATTCCACACATCATCCAGCACAAGTAAATACCTTTTCTGTTGCAAAACCTCTCCCAAACAACCTTGTAATTGGTCCATATCTAGGTGGTCAAAACTCTCTCCTGTTGCGGACCTCAGAATTTTCTCAATTACCTTGGTCAGACTAAAATCTTCTGAAATACTAACCCACAATCTAAGGTCAAAATTCTGAACAACCCTATTATTGTTATAAACCAACTTAACAAGTGTGGTTTTTCCAAGCCCTCCAAGTCCAACAATAGGAATCACAGAAATATTTTCCTCATCATGAGAATCTATCAGCAGTTTTACAATGTTTTCTTGATCATCATCTCTACCAATGATATCTGATGCCCTCACAAAGGAGTGTGTTTGTTCTCTACTCATATTCTCAGCTGGAATTACATAAGTATGTTCCGTGAAGTGGAAATTTCTCCTATCATCTGCAATCTCATTCAGTAGCTCCCTGATTTCTTTTACTTTTCTGCCAATCTTGAATCGATATATAATTGGATTTGAACTTGAAAAGAATTTTCTAACCTTCTTCCTAAAGCTTTTCTGGAAATGCATTTGCAGCAACAGTTGTGTTGATAAATCATCCATCAAATCATCAACATCATAAACAACATCTCTGAGCTTTTCCAGCCAATCTCTCACTTCATGGTTCTTTGCCTGTTGCTCGTTTGCATCTAGAAGTACAGCTTTGATGGTGGATAGAGTACTTTGGAGTTTCCTTAGCTCTGTCTTAACATTCCAAGCTAGACTGATCTCATATACAGCAATTGAAGAAACTTTAGCCAAAACTCGTTCAATGATATTGAACAAGAAAGATTCCGCCATTGATACTAAGAGTAGGATCTACATTCTCCAAGTCAACACCTCTTTTGAAAAGTCATGCAGGCTTTGATAAAAGGATTGTGAACCACAAACAACTAACATAGACAACATTTTAAGACTACTGTCTTTACTTTTACAACTGTATAATTTCCTGTAATAAGAAAAAAGTAAATCCAGATTAATGATGGAAGACTATCTATCTTGGTTGGGAGATCTGATCTATCCCGTAGGTGGACTATAGGTTAATCTTAGTTTTGAGCCAAGTGAGGAATATAATTCAACTAAGGAAAATATGTGATGGTACACAAAGGGTTGACTCAGAAATTTAATAACCAGAAAGTGGTGCCGTCCACTCTTGCAAATTAAATAGCTTCATGTGTCATATGGATAGAGTTTAAGTTATGTACACCGTCCGGTATAAAGAAATTTTACACCTATAAATTATGAGTTTTAGTAGAATTCAGGTCATCAATTATTATATATATATATTCTGATAGTCTTGGAAGAATCAAGAATGTAACCAAAACAGGTAGGACCAGCCTGTGAAGAAAAAAACTATAGTATCTGATTGTCTGGTACCTACCATTTCCACTCATTATTTGGTCCACACAAATAGCAAGAGAGCTAACTAGAAAAGACATCAATATGGACTTACTGGACATACCTATTTTCATTTTTTCTTCTTGCTCGATATAGTAGGGTCCTCCTCCACGAGGTAGGGGTAAAGGTGCAATACACTCTACCCTCCCCAGACCTCACTTTGTGGGATTTCAGTGGGTATGTTGTTATTGTTGTTCCTTAGTAGTGTCACACCAGTATGATTCTGGTTAAACGGGGCATTCCTCAGCTGGGAGACAAAGGCTAACATAGCGAGTCAGAACTCAAGATTACACTTTAGAGCACTCCTTTTCTGATGACATTTGAACAATGTTTCCCTATTGAAAATTCTAAAATAGATATTTATAAGGTTGTTGCCAATTTATTTAGACCAACTGTTGATGCAATAACTCAATTCGCCTCTCTGATGCTTTTTCCTTCAATTGTTTTAAGTAGCATAGCAACTGTTTCTGCTGTATATGGTTTCAACATACTCTTGCCAGAAACCTTCAACATCATGATTTTGCCAGGTGATCCTTTAAATTGACTCAAATCACATGTCCCTAAGGATCGTGGATCGCTTAGTAATGAGGTTCCTAAATCATCAGGTTTCCCAAAGAAGTAGCTTTAACATGTACCCCTAATGGCATTGCAATCTTAGATCAAGCAATGCACGACCAGATGGGATGATAAGGACTGCAGATGAAAGCAGAATAAAACGCACATCTAACACCATTTTAGAACCATCATAGCATCATGAATTCCTGATTGAGCAGATAACGTGAAGTCAAATTCATGGAAAGAAATTCTATTAGAAGTCAAATTTGGATTTGTGGTGATAGATACAATTTTATTTTATTTTGATGAAAAAAGACTCGACTTGGTTAAGGTCATAGTGGATGGTTGATGCGTACAGGTTGCATCTCCTGGATGAAAAAACACTTCACTTTTTTTGAAGGACTAAAAATAGCAAAGAATGAGTGGTTTATTTGAGCATCCAGCAGAACCAGACTGTCAATTTTACTCAAATCAATTGGAATAATTTTCAGTTTTAGTTATTAATCTGTCATACCATTCTCCGTTTCCCCATTGGAGGTTGATGGATATTGTGTGCGCGCATGTATATATATATTCATTGAACACCGAGCTACCTATTGTATTATTTAAGCTTACCATTGTTGGATCTTGAGTTGAATTTTATTTAACCTGTATGAAACCAGTGGGTGCAGTTAATTCAATGATCATAGAGTTTTCTGTGTACATAGATTGATACCTTCAGGACTTCTTCGACATACAATCGTTAAGTTATGATATACAAGGTAAACTGGTTTAAGATTGGATGTATCCCTCTTTGATTGCAGCTTCTGTCACCTATGACAACCACATATATCATACACAGATTCTCATACTAGAGCCACATAATCTGACTAGCTCATTTAGATTTAGACTGAAAAAATGGCATCTCACAGTTTTTTTTTATGACTGTGGTGTCCGGGCCAGCTTTCCACGGGATACCTGTCATCTCCCATCAGTAACAGATACAAGGTAATGGCATCTCACAGTTCCAAACTAACACAATCATAGGAATGGGGAATTATACAGGCTTCTCTGCATTCCAGATGGAATTTTGTTGTCTTACATCTCTGACAACTGGTGGAGTGACAGCCCTACACTAACATATAATACTAACTAAAGTAACTCTTGACAAGACACCTTACATGAGATCAGTTCCAAAAGTATACAGTAATCACCTTAATCAATCCAACAAAGATCAAATGAGATGATTAACCAACTTCATTGCAAAGACAGATAAGATAAAACAGACAAGTGACCCTTAAGAGTTATGTTCAGCTGTTCCGACATTCTCCTTAAGTATGTCAATGACAAAATTGGAAGAGAAGGAATTAAGTAGGAGGAGTTTTCTTACTGAGTCCATCTTACATGCAGACCACTCTGGTAGAATTACTAGATTTAGGATCAAAAACATTTGCGAACTCAACTTCATTATTTGGCCAAAATAAACTTGTGAGCCTTCTTAGCGCAAAGTAGACAATAATGAGCCTAGCCAAATCAGTTACTCAAGGCTGCACTCTAGTCGCAGTGCAACCAGAATGCTGCCAACAAGTATCAGAGGCCAAAAAAAGGCAGCCTGGTGCAGTAAGCTCCCACTATGTGCAGGGTACGAGGATGGGTTAGACCACAAGGGTCAATTGTATGCATCCTTACCCTACATTTCTGAGAGGGCTGTTTCCACGGCTCGAACCTGTGAGACTGCAATCACTAATTTAGAAAACTAGTAACAGGTCAACCTTATTGCAGCTGCAAACAAATATGGGCTGTGTTTAGTAAGATGTGAAAACTGAAATGTACAATGGTATTCCAGAAAAAAAGGCCCTATCAAAATGAGGAAAATGACTTCCGACACTTACAGGTGGAAGTCATTTTCCTTTTACAAATATCCCCACACTTATTCAATCTCACTTGTTATGATCAATACATAGACATCACTGTTGACAGTTAACACCCAAAACTATCACTAGAAACATTATCTTTATAACGTGTCCTACACCTTGTACAATTAGCTTATCCCATGTATTTTGTTATCCAATCAAACACGGAATAATCAATTTCCTAAGAGAGATAAATATTTTTCATGGAAAACATTTTCCTCCGTATGGGACGCACACCAGAATCTCAAATTGCAATATGTAATATAGCCATTCAATGCACCATCATAGCAGAATTATGGCTGCATTTTACATACATGAAGGTGCAGCTTCGACAAATGAATTATCTAAGAGGAAATCATATAATCTATTTAGCCCACAAATCATCAAGAACTGAATCATTTTGCTTCCAAAACAGAAATATTTGCAGATAAAGTACTAAAGACATTGGTACTTGAAGCTTCAGCTCTATCAAGCCACTGTGGCATGAAAAACCATATTCTTCTAAAACAGATGCCAAAACTTACTGTAAATGATATTTATCCATAAATTTACAAAATCTGTAAGAAGCAAGCAACAATTCACAAACAAAGGAGAAGATGATGTTTCTGTACAATATAACTCAACCAACATGAAAAGGACCAATATCACCAGTTCGAAAAGAGGCAGCAACCTCATCTGCAATAGTCAAGCAAGAGACTACCCAACCACTCAATGCCATCCACACCATCTTAGCCATCCACAGTGTTGTACTCCATGGAACCGCCATGGTCCAAGATTCAGCAAACCCAACAAAGCAATCACCTTTCTACACCAAAACCATTTATACAAAACCCCAAATCTTCACTTCATCAAATAAATTTATCCCAAAAAGCAATCACCTTTCCACACCAAATCCATATATAGAAAACCCCAAATCCTCACTTCATACCCAAAAGAGATCCAAGATTTGTCCTTGACCAACCACCAAACTTTCAAAATAGGTTTCTGCTTCAACAGCTGCAAAGAAGTTCATACATAAGACAAAAAGTGGGAATCAAGATCCTGTGAAAATCCTTTGATTTCACAAAAGGGGTATCAATCATATTATTTACTGACTTACCATTTAAAGAATGACATTTTTTGTGATATGGATTTGTTAACCATTTGTAAGCCTAGTGCTGTCGGCAAAAGACAAGTGTCTGCCCCTAAATAGCTAAATTTCCAATCTGGCCCCTCTATTTTTTTTTTATTTGATATGATATTTGGTATTTAGAAACAATATGCCGAGATATCGAATATGAGTTATTGGCTAAAATCATTTTTAACTATGACTCAAATCTAATGTGCATTCTTATATTATCTAAGTGAGCAAAAAATATTTTATACTATCCAAAAAATAACAAAAATCATTCTTCAATCTATTTTTGTTAAAAAATTGATTGAACCAATAATAAAAAAATTAATTTGGTCATGTCTTGGCCACGATGAGAAGATCAAAGTTATCTAAAAGAATAAGGATATTGATAGGAAATGAATCTTTCATTCTCGAAATTTAAATTTTGTGTGTTGTTAGTTTATATGTTTTTTGCATCATCAAGTAAGACTTGCAACAATACATAAGTTTTGAAATATTTATACAGTAGGTTCCGATAGTTAGAAAGATTATATAAAAAAAATTCATTTAAAAAATATTATGTCCAACTATTTAGAGATTTACTTTAATAAAATATTTAGGGTGTATGTACTATAATACAATGCAATTTGCATTTTCTACAATGTACAGAAATGTTGGAAATTTAGTGAAATTACGTAGGCGTTTAGTTATGAAAATAAAAAAATAATTACTTTATTCGAAATTTTTTTGAAGTTGGAGTAGTATTTGGGTATATTTTTACAAAAAATATTTAGAATTTGAATATATTTTGTCTGAATATAATTTAAACCCTTAATTTCTAAAAATTAAAAAAATCACTTAACTTGACTAGCTTAACCATGTGTACATATATTTATTAGACTTGACACATTTTTTGTTGGTGGCGTGAGTTTCTTAAAAAAATAGACAGAAGGATGAATCTTAGATGTTTTTATTCACTTATATAACACAAGGATGTACTTTAAGTTTAAGTCATACTTCAGGGATAATTTTAGCCAAAAACTCTACCGAATACCATACCGAAGTATATAGTTACATAAATAACACACACACATATATATAATTAAAATACTAACAAATATGCAACCTACTATTAGTATATACTAAATGCTTAGAAGTTGAAACTTTGACTACTCTATTTTGATGGAAATGTATTCGAAATTTAACTGATCGACAAAAGGAGTTGTTTGTATTTTATTTTAAATATATATTTCTACATGTGTAATGTGTTATTTTCATGGAAATGTATTCGAAATTTAATTGATCAACAAAAAAAGTTGTTTGTAGTTTATTTTGAATATATATTTTTACATGTATAATGTGTTCGTATGATACGATTGAGATTTGTTTTTAACTGTCAAAGTCATAACTCAACCAACATGAAAAGGACCAATATCACCAATTCGAAAAGAGGCAGCAACCTCATCAGCAATAGTCAAGCAAGAGACTACCCAACCATCTTAGCCATCCATAGTGTTGTACTCCATGGAACCGCCATGATCCAAGATTCAGCAAACCCAAAAAAGCAATCACCTTTCTACACCAAAACCATTTAATAAATTTAACCCAAAAAGCAATCACCTTTCTACACCAAATCCATTCATAGAAAACCCCAAATCCTCACTTCATCAAATAAATTTAACCCAAAAAGCAATCACCTTTCCACACCAAATCCATATATAGAAAACCCCAAATCCTCACTTCATACCCAAAAGAGATCCAAGATTTGTCCTTGACCAACCACCAAACTTTCAAAACAAGTTTCTGCTTCAACAACTGCAAAGAAGTTCATACATAAGACAAAAAGTCGGAATCAAGATCCTGTGAAAATCCTTTGATTTCACAAAAGGGTATGAATCATATTATTCACTGACTTACCATTTAAAGAATGACATTTTTTATGCTATGGATTTGTTAACCATTTGTAAGCTAGTGCTGTGGCAAAAGACAAGTGTTTGTGGACCTAAATTTCCAATCTGGCCCCTCTATTTTTTGGTATTCGATATGGTATTTAATATTTAGAAACAATATGTCGAGATATTGAATATCATATCGAAGTATATAGTTAAATAAATAACATATATATTATTAAAATACTAACAAATATGCAACCTAGTATCATATATTTATATAAAAGAGAATCTTAGGCCCGCCTACGTGGCGCCATCACAAGCAAGAATTTTCTTTTAAATTTATTTATTTTCAAAACTATCCTTCCCCTTTCATGAAAAGTTGTGATTTTTATGAAAAGTTGAGACTTTTATGAACAGTTGTGAGTTTTATAAAGAGTTGTGACTTTTATGAAAAATTGCGACTTCAATGAAGAGTTGCGACTTTTATGAAAAAGTTGTGAATTTTATGAAAGATTATGATTTTTTCGAAGGGTTTCAACCTTTCCAAATAGTTGTGACTTTTTCGATAAGATACGACAAATATTTGTTCACACTACTCTTTGTCCTCTATTAATAGGGAAATTTTCTCTTATTTTAAAACAACGACAATTCTGAATTTCTTATTCTTCTTCTTCTACACAAGTAAACATTTGTGTACTTTGCTCCTATTGAGTTGCTCACTTACACCATTGCTTATGTTCCCCTTTAATGAAGAGTTATGATTCTGAAGAGTTGTGACTTTTATGAAGAGTTGCTACTTTTATGAAAAATTGTGATTTTTATGAAAAGTTTAGACTTTTATGAAAGGTTGTCACCTTTCCAATAAGACACAATAATCATTTGTTCACACTACCTTTTTTGTCTATAAATAGAGGAATTTCCTTTCATTTTAAAACAACGAAAATTTTGAACTACTTCTTCTTCTGGACAATTAAATAATTGTGTACTTTGCTCCTGTTGAATGACTCACTGACATCATTTTTTTGTATCAATACACTGGTGAATAAAATCGTTCTTTTCTGAGAGGATCTCTTCCTTTAAATCTCGGGTACTAGGCGAGCATAATTTCCTTAAGGGGACACTGTGCATTCAGTGAGCTTGATTTTTTCCATTTTGTTTTATTCTAATGTTGATCTGGTATGTTTTTACAGTCATTAATATATGCTTATATTATTAATTGTTATTTTGAGTACATGCTTTAAGTTTTGTTGTTTATGTTTCTGCAATATTATTGTTATAAGTATTTGTTAGTACATATTAAATAACAAACGTTAATTGAGTATTCAAACAAGTTTTCTCTACTGGAATTGTTGAATGTTACAATAAAAAAAACCCTTACAAATCTCTAATTTGTTCATCAACAACGTCATTTCTTCACATACAAGGATTAGATTTTGTGTTCTTTGAAAAATCCTCTGAGAGTTAATAACTTTGCATGCCCATATATTTTTTTTTTATGTTGTTATCTATTTTTAGTAAATTTTATCACTAGATATTATGAGTACTTTAATGATTGAAAATTTGTTGAAGTGTTACTCAATTTTCTGAGGTATGTTATTTTGAAACATGAGAACTTTTCTGGTTAGAATGATTTGTTATCATTATTGGATATCTCATAGTTTACTCCTTTTATGTATGTTTATTCTCGCTGTTTTTTTGTCTCCTTAAAATTGTATTGATTATTTTTCGTTTGGTATGTATATGATCTCACTTGGACAAAACTTTCGTCCTTTTAATGTTTTTCTTTTTTTCCTTCTCATTCATCTTTACTAAATATTTTTTGTTTAGTTATGACTATTTTCAACAAGCTTAATTTGAAGAATATGAAACAAAACCTGCTCTAAATAAAAGTAATATCTTAAGCTACAAAAGATATGTTTATTAACATAGATTTGTTGTCCTTTATGTCCCAAGTCATTGCTAAGCATTTGAGTTATCTAGGCTAAACTCATTTTTAATTTTTTAATGTTCTAGAATATTTCTTTAACATGAATCTAGAATCGAACATTTTGATCTACTTGTACTTTCATAATGCAACAACTATACATACATATTTCTGAAAAAGTCGTAAAGCTGCATTCATGAAGCATATAGAAGGGACTTCAGAGCAGCAATTTAATGAAGAATGAATTTCTAAAAGGGTCAACAATATTATTTTGCTGTTGTTTCAAATTTATTTTTCTCCTTCTATAAATTTTGTTAGAGTAACTAAGTAACAATAACAAAATGTGGTGAAAGTTTGACCTCAGACAAGTAGATTGTTTCTAAAAAAATTATTTATGTTGTTGTGGTGCACATTTTTAATAGTCTTAACTTATTTATACTAATATTGATTATCAAAAACTTTTATATAATTTGTTTTTAACAAGGATTTATTCTAACCATAAAATTATCAGTTCTATATTTTTCATGTACAAAAAAATAAAAATAAAATATGTTTAATCGCTACATAAAAACATCACTCAGTTTTAACAAGACAATTATATCATCAAACATATATTATGATAAATTATGTAAGGATAAAAATGATTAGATATCAAGATATTTTTAATCATTCATTATATATTTAAAATTCTTAAGATATGTGATAATGTCAAATCATTTAATTTCTGTTGAAATGTTCTTAAAATCTACTAAAATTTACTCTTTTTTTTCTTGTAACAGTTGATTATTGGAAAGGTTTTTCAAAAGCTTCGCGCGGGTAAATTACCTAGTATTAATATAATTTAGGTTCTACGCCTCTGGTGACTGGATGACTTTGTGTCTTTGCTCTTTAATTAGTCTGTAATTAATTATGCTAGCACTCCTATTAAATGTTAAGATCAAACAATACGGAAATAAGGTTTTACATTTATGGCTTCTTGGAAAAGAATTGAAGTGTTTATTCAAAAATATATTTGTGAAAGAAATATTTTAATCATAATATATTTTGAAATGAGATTTTAAAAGTAAAAAAAGCAAAAATCAATCGAACCGTAGCGAAGAGAGTTGGGACTGTTTTAAAAAAAATAATTTTGGTTATACATTATAAAATATCCAAAAATTGAGATAGTATAATTTTTTTAAAATAATCAACCAAACCATTCCATTAACACCATTAACCCTCTTTTAGCAGCCGCCTCTTCATTTTGAATGAGTTTCTAGTTAGTACATAATGCTTAGAAGTTGAAACTTTAACTACTCTATTTTGATGAAAATGTATTCAAAATTTAATTGATTAACAAAATGATTTGTTTGTATTTTATTTTGAATATATATTTCTACATGTGTAATGTGATCGTATGATACAATTAAGATTTTTTATTAATTGCCAGTCATAATACTCTATTATACGAGTATATATTAGTCAAATTTGAACAAACTATTACCGAAATCGAACTTCAAATATCGAATTGAATTGGTATGGTAATGGTATAATGTTTTAAAAATTGAATACCGAAATTACAATATCGAAACTTTAAAATACGTACCGTAACATACTATGCCCACCCTAAGGCCCTCCAACTTTGAATGTGCATAAATAAACACTTAAATTTGTATAAAATTGAACAATAGACACACATGTCCTACGTGACATAATACACGTAAGACCACAAATTATCATATAGGATGCCACATAGGATGTGTGTGTCTACTTGTTCAATTATATACAAATTTAAGTGTTTACTTATGCACACCGAAAGTCGGAAGACATAAATGTCAAAAGACATTTTTATGTATTATGCCAATATAATAATAGCAAAAACTATACTAGCTCTAAAAAGTAAAGGTTAATTGACTGCAGGGTCACAAGACATTTTGTAAAGTAGAACATTTTAGGCTAACAATTACAATTCAAGAGCACATGAATGATAGCACATAAAATGGCTCTTCTATTGCCTGGAAATGAAGTGCTTTACAAAAGGCAAAATATGTCATTTGGTTTAACAGTTGAATCTTTATATCTCTACAAGTTTATGGATGAGAATGTTGATTACTGGCGAACATCAGTACGCATTTTATAATGCTTTGCCAATAACGTAACTGCCGAAGACATGTTGAACGAGTTCATACTTATTGTAGATTGTGTTCAAGGACTCTGACTGCTCTTTTTCTAGTTGCTCTTCCTCCTCCAATTGACGCTACGTGAAGAGAAGGAACCATTTAGGACAACAATGTATTATAACCATGAAATCAATTTTATGAGCAAATATTCACCTTGAGCAAGAAATTGGCTTCTTTTGCATGTTTCCTAACTGTACGCTTCATCTTCGTGGCCACTTCAAAATCAGGATCATTGGATTTCAACCAGTAGCACATTATCGTCCTATCAGGTTTCCTTGGGCGATCATCAAACATCTCAACTACAGCAGGACGTGCCTTGGCATGCCCGAGATCATGAAAGGGGAATTTCGTATCTCAGAGATGATTGTTCTTGCCTCATCTGCATTCTGCATCTCAACTAAAGCAGCTCATCCCATGCCTTTTAGTTCAAGGTAGGTTCGGATTAACTTAACCTGAATGACATTTCCGAACTGATCAAGTGCAGCTTTGATAACAGACTCCTTAACCAAAGGTGAAAGATTGTCAATATAGACGCTACGTTTCACTTTATTCTCAAAGGCAGCATACTCCCCTTCAAATACAGCCTCCATGAGACGTAGAAAGTAAATTTCCCCAAAATACAAGCAATTCACCAACACCTTCAGAAAAAAACAATTATCAGGGTTTCATGATGCCACAGAAAATCATCCAAATGCAAGTGAAGCAAATTAACCATCTCACTGTAAACAACTATCAGCTCGAAACTTCATCCCTCAGACTACCACATCAGTCAAACAATGACATTACTAAATGAAATATCATCTTGACAAACAATTTGCCAACTCACGGGAGGATTATACCATAATGAACAAAATAATGTCAATATTTATTCATTAACAGAAGGGGGAAAGACAGTTCCAACATAAAAGCTTGACTATCAGAACTCACCTTTCCATGAATTTCTGATAGTACAATAACAACATACCCAGTATAATCCCACAAGTGGTGTCTAGATCGGCTAGAATGTGCATAGACCTTACCCCTACCTCGCAAAGAAATAGAGACTATTTTCGAGAATTTCTGATATATAGTAATCTTACTAATACTCTGTATTCCCTAAATAACTATAACAATGTGATTTTGCTACTGTGCTACTAGCCTGCATTGAATCTTAACAAAAGAATGAGATTTTTCCAATCAAACCAAATTTTCTTAAGCCAACTGTTTTCATGTTTCCTTCAAGTAATGCCATTACAACCTCAAGAAGCATAGCAAAACTCGAAAAAAATAAAATAATCACAGAAGAAGAAGAATCAAATTATCTGGATCAATCAAACTGGGAATATTAACATCTTGTCTTTCTTCTATCCCAATCTATGATCCAACCTAACCTAGCTTACAAATATAACGAAATCTCAAAATCAGCAATTATTGTATTCACATTGAGAGAAAACCCCCAAAAAATTCAGATTATTATGGTGATTTGTGAAATATCTATCCGATCCGAACAAGAAAACACACAACAAACATAAAATCAATTGAATTGTTATCACATTTCAATCAATAAAGAAAAATGCATGAGTAGTAAATTGAATGGAAAAGGGCTTTGGGTTTCGCCATTTTACCTTCGGATACAAGAAAATTGCTTCTTCTCAACTGCTACTGTCTGTTTGAGCTTCCATTTGAAATTCACGCTGTGCGCCTATCCTCTTCGTGTGAATTGGAGAATACAGTGTAATTACACCAAATTCAATTACCAGGGTGGCTTTCCAAACAAGCCCTTACTATTCTTATACACCCGACCAAACAACTCACCTTCTATAATTCTTACCAAGCAGTGAAAGAATTTGCCACAGTCTAACTTGGGTAAATTCATTCTTCCACAAAGACCTTATATTTCTGGGAATAGATGAAGTATATATTTCAGACTAGATAACAAATACAACCATCAAAGAACTTATTCATGCTACTCTACTTCTATGTTGTTCAGACACTCCAAAGCATCTGTATAGGATCTCAAGAAAAGAACAAATTCTGGAGGATCCAACTTTAGTGGCAAGTCCAGACAACATATCTCTACTCTGTAATAATATAAAAAAGAGACGACCAATACAAGGAATACAAATACTATTTCCTTGAGCTTAAAACAATAGGATATATAATAATAAAACATCACAATTATATTGTCTTAAGCTTAAACCAACAATCTTCCATAAATTCTAACAGTTGTTTTTCCTCCCGTTTACATTTACACTATAGACTTAAGATAATCCACTTTCAATTACACAACATTGACAACAGCAAAGCTAAAGCTTGACCCCAGCCAAAATGATGCACACACCTCACATATTACTCTATGTCCTGACCTGCCTTCACCTACATAAAAGCACAAGAGAGTTAATAACTTGCAGATGCTGAAATTTAGTCATTAATTCTTTAACGTTATGAAACTTGAAGAAAAAGTAAAAAGAAATGCATAGCCGATCTCATTACCCTTGGCCTAACGATCGGGAAGTCCAAAGATTGATCTAGATGCCGCACCACCTTAGCTTGAAAGTATTCCTTCTCGCCATTCGTAACCGTAAAGGTAATAAAGAAATTGATGTCTTTACAGCCAGATCCATTAACCTTGAGAATATCCTTGACCTCATATTTAGTGTCCTAAAATGAATCCACAGAACTCAGCTTTCTAGAGAAAACAAGGAAAAAGAACAACTAGAAAGACAATGGGAAGTATGACTAGAGCATACATTTTTCTCATTGTACTACCCAAGTGCCTCTCCAGCATAACCCTTCAACATTTCAAAATTAGTCGGACCTTTTAAAAAGCTGGGGTGCACAGTAGCCAATTGACAAAAAACAGGATAATCTCTAATGTCAAATCCCTATCAAAGTACAAGTCAACCAATTAGAGACAAACATCACCTATTGCAACCAATATGTTCTTGTAAGAAGTAAGCTTAAAAAATGCACAAGTTATATATATAAGACCAAAATTATACAATAAAATGTGAAAAGAAAGCCACATGTATTTATATTTATATATAAATATAAAGCTGGGAAAAACAATTTGATGCGTGGAATGCTCCAATTTTTTCTCAAACTTTTGGCCAAGTCCCCTTTTTCTTCTATTAGGGCCTAAAGATTGTAACAGTTGAAAGTCGAAAACAATTGAAGGAGAAAAGTTGAGCATTTAAACCTCACGCCTCGCATCCATATGACAACTTCCAAAAAAGCACGATGAAGTTATGCTAGAAAACATGAGCAAGCATATTATAAACTCTTTCCTTGAAGTCCTTTAATTTCTTCTTTTCTATTAAGTTAGGGTATGAATTAATGTTTTTTGAGAAGCGGTACTATATATCCATCAATGTCTTCCCTCACTATCTTTCCTAAACCCCTTTTGAGTTCCTTTAACAATCATAGTCTTGCCAGCAACCAAGTTTCATTGAAAATCCAGCTAAGACATAACAAATTATAGAGTTAGCTAGTTGAATAAGATACTATTTTACCTAATGGAGAGGTGAAACATGAAATGTCATGTTAGAAATAAGAATATATGAAGGAGGTAATTTTGAGAAAGACCAGACCACAAAGAATCTACTGTTTCTACCGCTTGAACTTAACTTGTAATGAATGTAATAGTCCAATATTTGCTTATATTATTTTTGTACATAATTGTGAATTGAGAATCTAGGAGGAAAGTGAACAATCAGTGAAAAACAGAATAGAAGCCAACAACAACAGGAGTGAAAAACAGGCAATAGCAACTAGTGGAGTGAAAAAGAGGCAATAGCAACAAACAGAAGGAGGGTGGAGAGAAAGATGATACCTCACTCTCACGGACCTGTTGGAAGTACCTCTTCCAAAACTCTCTATCCTTTATTTCCTCACCAGGAAGGATAGGGGGTATACAATTCTTCAATTAATTCTTCTATACTGGGGTTGTCATAGCTGTCATCCGACCGAGGAGAAGTGGCTCAGAATATACAGAGTCACTATCTTCCTCATCCACCCATTCTTCTTCCGATTCTTCTACATCTTCATCCGATTCTTCTATATTTTCCGAATCTGATTCGTTTATGCTCTCATCTTCTGATGTTACCAACGGTTGTGGTGGTGGCAGCAACATCGGTGGAGGTGGAGATGGTAGCATCGGTGGAGATGGAGACATGACCACGAATTGACAAATCCCCAAAACTAAACTTTTGGATTCTTTTACGTAATTACCTTATTTATAGAGTTTTTGACAATCCTTTTCCCACTCCAACTTTACTTTCAAAATAAGAAAGATGAGGTATGAAGCGTGGCACAGAATGCAAGAAGTGTATGATACAACAGATAACCTTAAGGAGTGGCGGCAATTAAATTCACAATATTTTAACTTAAACGTATATTTTTAAAAATAATAAATAATAAGTTATGCTGGAATAAATTATTCTGAGATTAGTTATATTAAGATTATTTCTTATTAATTATTTAACTTATTGTATTCAAAGTAACATGCATTGCTTAACTTATAATAATAAGTTGTATATTTAAAAAAAATACCTTCCACCTTATTTAACTTTTTTATATTTTCTTGGCTTAAGTCATTTGTAGCCCCCTCAAAGTTGTCCGCATAATTCATTTAGACACCTCAACTAGAACTTGTACCTATTGAACACATGTACCCTTCCGAATTTAAGCCATTTTAACATTTTTTGTCAGGTGTCACATTGTTTGTGATTCACGCTATATAAGTGCGTAAAAAGGTATTAGATTAGGCATTTTTTGTGGAAAAACATAGTAATTCTTCTTCATCTTCTTTGTCATCCCTTCCTCCACCGCACCACTAGTTCATCACTGCTGCCGTCGCTACACACCCTTCTTCTTCCTCTTTTTCACCGGATACTTCAGATTACTTGCATTGTTGCTTTTTTCTTTTGGCTCCGTTGCCATTCATATTAGAATTGGCAGCACCATCATTAATTGCCACCGTCATTTCACCATTATTACCATCATTTTCATCATATTAATTGTAGAAGACTTTAAGTTTGAAGTTTGTCTCTTTGCTGTTAATGTAGTGATTTCGTGTTAGATTAATGTCCAGTTATGTGAATTTTATTGGAGGATCTTTCTAGTTATTATTTGCTTTGCTCAAATTTTTATTAAAGTTTTTTGATTTGTCCTGAATATGTTGTTTTGACTTTAAATTGATGTATATTAATTGGCAGAATGTAAAGATGTTCTTCAAGCAAAAAAATTAATCGGCTATGAAACACAAAGAAATTTGAGATAACTTTATTTTCCCCGACAATGGCAATCGGATCAATAATTTTTCAATGAGTGTTTTTTCATCTTTCTCTACCTAAATCAAGACAAAGAAGAAAGTTATAATTGAAAAATAGGCTGAGGGAGAGGGAAGGTTATGGTGAAGAAGATGACACTAAAGAGGGAAAGATTAGTTTTGGACTGCCATGGATAGCTTGTGGGGTGGTTTAAGTTGCAACTTTTTTTCATTCTTTTTACTTAAAAATAATTTTCTTTTTCTTTACTTTATAATATAATTTTTTGGACTCAAAAATAACACGTCATTATTTTATTAGTCTAACTGACATGTCATCGCGAGTGTATTTCACACATTTTCTACTTTTAGCTTATTCTAAAAAAAATGCTCAAATGGTTCAAATCTGAGAGGGTAGAGGTGTTCAATAGGTACAAGTCCTAGTTGAGGTGTCTAAGTGAATTATGCGGACAACTTTAAGGGGCTACATATGACTTAAGCCTATTTTCTTTGCAAGCTTTAGTTATTCATTCTTAAAAATAAAACTTCCATCTTATTTACGTTAAATACTTTTATGTGTGCATTCTCATGATTGTGTTGTGCGTTAAAAATAAAACTTCCATCTTATTTACGTTAAATTCTTTTATGTGTGCATTCTTATGATTGTGTTGTGCGTTAAAAATAAAACTTTCATCTTACCGTAGTTTAAAAATAAACCTTTCCTCTTAAATTTGTAGATGATTTATTGTTTATGTCACTTTATTTAAGCATGTTTCACTCTTAAATTGTAAAATATTACATTGATATCCAAAAAAGTTGATAAATTCATTGGGTTTATTCTTTCTTAACTATTCATATCATAAGAGAATTTGAAATTGAACTAAGTTACTGTTATACTCAAGATACTCACAAGAAGAGAGAGAAAATATCATTGAATAAAAAAATATAGAAAGGAGAAGATAGAAGATATTAAATATCAAGCATGAAGTGGACCCTCTTCACATTAATTCACTCTAATCAACTTCATGAATTGAACTTGAGGGATTATTTCGAAGCACATTCCTTATATTAAACAACCCTAACCTGTGATGAATATTGCGGCCGCCGGCTAGCCAGCCATCCACAGTGGCTGGTCAGCTCTTTACCATTTTAGATTTCCCTGAATTGCTAGTAGGTTCAAGGGCAGATACTAGAAATTCCAATATCAGCGGACATATTGACAAAATTGTACGACCTAGCTTGCATAATGACAAATCTTATCGTGATTTAGTAGGATCGATAGCACCAAAATCCGAATCAATTCAGTACAAAGAGGCCTTCATGGTGGAAGGTGTTCCACATGTTAAATGGACCGAGAAAGAAGTAGCAATCACGAATAGGATAGAAAACCTTCAATTTGCACTGATTGGCAAATTCATTTATGATATCACAGACATGGAGGAATTGAGAAAGCTTATTCCTCAACAATGTAATCTTAAGGGCGATAGTCAAATTGGTTTATTTCGAAATAAACATATCCTGATAAGGCTATCTGAACAAGTAGATTACATTAATCTTATATCTAAGGGAGCCTTTTACATCACGTGCAAAGATGGATATTCGTATCTTATGCGCACTCTCATATATGACGCAAGGTTCAAAGTTAATGAAGAAACAACAAAAGCTCTAGCATGGATATCTTTTCCCAACCTTTTACCTACCTACGTTGTTAAAGAATGTTTGTTTTCTTTAGCATCGACAATAGGTAAACCAATGCAACTTGACTTAGCCACAATTAATAAAACTAGACCAAGTTGTGCTAGGGTAAAAGTTTTGGTGGTCTTAAAAGGCGACTTCCCCAAATTAGTTACTATGAATATAGAAAATGAGGTTACTTGGGAAGTAAGGATGGAGGAGATACACATCAGATATGATTATGTTCCTTTTTATTATGATGTATGTAAAATGCAAGGGCATAGTACTCAGGAGTGCAGACATCATAATTCAAGGAGGGAAGAATTCTATGCTCCAGAAACAGATAAGGCAGAAAATGAGAGTGAAGTTCATCAAAAAACTAGGGCACATCAACATGTTCATAAAATTCAAAAGGGGATAGCAAAAATACTATCCAGTGGAAAAGTTGTGGGTGATCCAGGAACTTGGAAGGTGGTTGGGACTGGCAAAGCTAAACATGTAGTTGAGAATCCTACTCATACTACTAACAATTTTGCAGCATTGGATGCGGATCCACAAAGCGTTTATGCAAATACTTTAGATCAGGAAACTATACACTGTCAAAGAGAGGCAACTACAAAGCAGTGTGAGCATGTGGAGACTAGTAAGGGCTGGGTGTTACGAACTTTTGGCAGACAAGAAATTCCTACTCAAAGGGATGAGGTTATTCCAACAAGTGAGTAGACTCAGATTCTAGTTGACAAGGATAAAAAGGAAAATGAAGGAGAGGTGGTAAGACATGAGGTTATGCATACAAGGTGTGATGCTACCTGTGTTGATACTAGTATTGTTGCTTCTGTAAATCTATGTACAACAAGTAACTCTGCTGAAGTAATTGGAGATAATTCAAATACACTCATTGCATTACCACTTAAAGAGGTTGATGCAATAACAATTACCATGGTGAGCCCTACAAAAAAAATCAGTAGTCAGCAATTATATTCCAAAAGGTGTGATTTAATAGAAGAGGAGCAAGAAGGTGGTGTAGAGGTGGTTGAGACTCATACACAAGCAATAGTGGAGGGTCTAGAGGTGGCCCTACTGGATGAGAACCAAGTGGTAAAGGTAGAATCTCCTAATAGAGTTTAACACAATATTGTTTCTCACAATATAGATGTAAATCCTAATGGTAACACTGACACATATGCTACTCTAATAGCGGAGGGTTTAATGGAGGTGGACAGTAATGGGGATTTGTGGGAGGTTCAAGTTGAAGCTGATATTTCACCAAGACTGTTAAAAAGTGCTAGAAAAGGGAAGAAACAAGGAAATGGTGAGAATATTTTACCTATCAGGGTTCAACCTAAGAGGGTCAAATCAAAGTCTAATAAAAAATGAATGCTCTAATTTGGAATATTAGATCTGTCAGATCCCAACATGCTTTTCAAAGAGTACAAATATTGCATAAATACCATAAGTTCTCATTTGTGGGACTGTTGGAACCTTTTCAGAATGATAGGCACATCAACCGATATAGGAGAAGATTGAGGATGTCATTTGCTACTTCTAACTCTAATAGTAAAATTTGGTTCTTTGCAAATGAGGGATTTGATCCTACAATTGTGAAAAGTTCAGATCAACAACTTACCATTAAGCTTCATAATCAAATAACCTCACAATGCTTCTTTGCAACTTTGGTCTATGCGAAGTGCACTGCTGCAAAGAGGTTGGTTTTATGGGAAGACATATTTCAGGTAGCAGCCTCAATGACTAGTCCCTGGCTAGTGGGGGTGATTTCAATGTGGTGTTGAATGCTGAAGAAAAAATTGGAGGTCTACCGGTGCTGGAGGCAGAGCATGAAGACATGGATAGTTGCATTGCAAATTGTGAACTTACAGAAGCTTAATTCAAATGAATCCCTTTCACATGGTGGAATGGAAGGGCTGGACATGATTGCATCTTTGAAAGATTGGACAGAATTCTAATAAACCAGCGATGCAAGAATGGTTTAGTTATATGGAAGTAGAACACTTAGCAAGGACAGGATCAGACCATGCCCCTTTGTTGTTAGCATGCAAGACATGAGTGATTAATTACAGGAAACCATTTAGGTTCCTCAAATTCTGGGTTGACAATCCAACATTTCTGGATGTTGTTAAATAGAATTGGTCTATTAATGGTTCCCAAAACCAGAGAGCATCAAAAGAGTTAAAGTTGCATTAACAAAATGGAGCAGAGACACTTATAGAGATATTTTCAAGCAGATCACCATAAGAGAGGACATTGTTAAGATTAAGGAGAAGTTATTTGAAGAAACCCCAAATGCTGAAAACAGAGAACTATTACAGAGAGCACATGCGAAATATAAGAGATACTTGCACTTTGAAGAGATTTTTTGGCAACAAAAGGTAGGGTATGATTGGTTTGAGAGTGGTGATAAAAATACTAGGTTCTTTCATAGTATTGTGAAGGGTAGGAGAAGAAAGCTTCAGGTACAGAGGATTCAAAATGCTCAGAGTGCATGGTTAGATGAGGCAAGAGATATAAAGGATGAGGCTGTGAAATTTTACCAGAATCAATTCTTACAAGAAAGGGGTGCCACTACTTTCTCATTGTTGAGAAACATCCCTTCTATTATCAATGAGACAAAAAATGTTGATCTTTGCAAACATCCTTCTCTGGATGAGGTCAAACAAGTTGTTTTCAATCTAAATGGGGACAGTGCAAGTGGCCCAGATGGTATAACTGGTAGATTTTACCAAACATTCTGGGAAATTGTAGGCAATGATATCTTAAGGATGGTTATAGATTTTTTCAATGGTAATACTCTTCCTAAATCAATTACTCATACTAACTTGGTGTTATTGCCCAAGAAAGAGATTATTCAATCCTTTTCAGACTTAAGACCAATTAGCTTGAGCAATTTCATCAACAAAATCATTTCCAGGGTGGTGCATGACAGGTTGGCTATTTTGTTGCCTAAACTAATTTCACACAATTAGTCTGGTTTTGTTAAAGGGAGAAGTATCATAGAAAATGTTTTACTGACACAAGAGATTGTTTCTGATATCAGAAATAAAGGTAAACCTTCTAATGTGGTTATTAAATTGGATATGTCCAAGGCTTATGATAGAGTTTCCTGGTTCTTTCTTATGAAAATGTTGAGGAAGATGGGTTTTTCAGAGAATTATGTTGACATGATTTGGAGACTACTTGCTAATAATTGGTATTTAGTTTTAATCAATGGTCAACCAAATAGATTCTTTCACTCTACTAGAGGAGTAAAACAGGGGGACCCTCTATCACCTGCTCTTTTCATTCTATCATCTGAAGTGTTGACTAGATCTCTAACTTTTTTATTTGATGATGATCGATATGTAGGTTATGGTTTACCAAAATGGAGTACTAAGATAAATCATCTTGCTTATGCAGATGACACTATTATATTTGCATTAGCTAATGCTTATTCTTTGAACAAAATTGTGTCATTATTACAGGATTATGAGACTCAATTTGGCCAAAAGGTGAATAAGGATAAAAGTTTTGTTTATTTATATCAGAAGGTTGCAGCAGAAGATAAACAACTAGTTGAAGATTGTACAGGTATAAAAAGGGGTCATTTCCCTTTTAAATACCTAGGTTTCCCTATCACTTACTCCAGGAAAAGAAAACAACACTATGATGAACTTCTTCAAAGAGTGAAGTCAAAATTGCAAACATGGAAAGGGAATATGATATCATATGGAGGTAAAGAGGTATTGATCTCTAGTGTATTACAAAGTGTTCCCATTTATGTGCTTTCTGCTGTTGTTCCTCCTAAATGTGTGTTAAAAGAACTCCATAGGATTTTTGCTAAATTCTTTTGGAGTAATAAAGTAACAGGAAGGAGTAAACACTGGGCTGCTTGGGAGAAAGTATGTTTACCCAAACAAGAAGGGGGTTTAGGTCTATGCTTGATGTCTCAAAAGCTATGTATGTAAAACTCTGGTGGAGATTCAGGACTCAAAAGTCTCTATGGTCAAACTTTATGTGGAACAAATATTGCAAGAAGAAAATTCCTACACTTGTCCAATGGAGAGGGGGTACTCAGGTGTGGAAGCACATGCTGGAGAATATAGACTGTATTGAACAATCTTTATGGTGGGAGCCTAAGGGGGGTTCTTCTTTAGTTTGGTATGACAATTGGACCAGGTTAGGTCCACTATACCTTCAACATAGTGAAGAGCAGACTTGTCACCCTATGATAGATGTTGAATGTTTTTTGAAAGAAACTGGCTGGGACTATGTAAACATGCAAAATCATCTACCAGAAGCTGTAATCAACCATATAAGATTATACATGGGTCATGCCATACTGACAGACCAAGGAGATAAGCCTTGGTGGACAAAAACAAGCTTTGGACAGTTTAGTGTGAAGAGTGCTTGAGATCTTTTAAGGAAGAAAGAGGCAGTAAATGAAGTATTTAAGTATATCTGGGTGAAGGATCTCCTTTTCAAGGTTTCATTTTTTGGGTGGAGAGTATGGTCAAATAGAGTCCATATATCTACTGTAATGGCTAACTGGAACCCCAATATCTCTCAATTATGTTCATGTTGCAGTGTGCCTAGTAGAGAAACTTTGGAGCATTTATTTATAAAAGGGGAGGATGCCAAAAGAGTCTGGAGGCACTATACATCTGCAGCCGGGATCATTGATCCCTTAATTCAGATTAAACAAACTATGAAGTTATGGTGGGAGACTACTGGCAATACTAGGCAGAAAGCAGTGTTTCAAGCAATTCCTAATATAAATTATGGTTCTTATGGAAAATGAGGAACATTGTGAATCATGGTGGTACATATTCTGTCAGCAAGGTTATCTAGGATGTTGCTAACATGGTGCAAAAGTTTATGATGTGTAGATTTGGTTACAAGGATGTACCTAGTACATGGCCTCTGATGGTGGCAGTATTAGATGGTTTCAGACCTTGTTTTAAAACCAAGTGTGTAAGGTGGTACCCTCCTGATGAGGGCTGGTGGAAGGTTAATACTGATGGAGCATCAAAGGGCAATCCATGGCATAGTGCTGCAACATTTTGTATTAGAGACAATAATGGTGATCTGGTCTGTGCAAAAGGAATGAAGCTACCAGATAGTACCAGTTTAACTGTTGAGGCTGTGGCTATTAGAGAGGCTTTGCAATACTGTCGGGAGAAGAATTATAATCACATTATAATAGAAACTGATTCATTGGCAATGGTACATATGTTAAATGGTGTATGGGATACACCATGGAGTGTGGCCTTGGAAATCAGTTCTATTAAGAGGCTGAAGGAATTGCTAGCAGTAAGAGTACAACACTTCTTAAGGGAGGGTAATACTCTTGCTGATTACTTTTCTAACCTTGTTTTTGTTTTTGCAGGTAACTATGAATTCACAACTTACCAGGAGGTCCCAAACACAACAAAAAACATTATCAATATGGATAAGCAGAATATGCCAAACATGAGAATCATACACATGAATGCATCAGATTGCTAGGTTTCTGGTTTAACAGATAGGTCATTTGGTGTATCTTGACACAAATCAGACTAACATTATACAGATCTTCTATAGTCTGAAGTAACTTCGATTGGTCAACATGTCATGCACTTGGTGAGAGCTTTGGGGTGTATCATATGACATAAAACCAGGACTAAGAAGGTTAAGCAATGTTAGCAGCTGATTTGTTAATTTTCACTATGATAAAGTAGAACATCTATTAACACTTTATAGAGATTTACTGAAGATGGCATCTAGCATAAATCATACAATAGAGTGAAATCAACTAACTTTGCCCTGATTTGAGAACGGGTGGTGGCATTAATCCCTTGGTTGGATTCTACGCACTTGGACTTATATTTGGGCAAGGACTAGTTGATTAAACTAATGCAGAATAAATGCAAGCGATACTAACTGAGAAGTAGTTCTCAGAACTGCAAGTCTAGAAAGAGTAGTCTGAATCACAAAAACATGCCAACAACAAATCAAAATGGGTTCAGGAAGCATACCTTGTTAGTTAAAGAAGAACCGAAGCTGGCGACCGAGGTAGAGGTACTAAATGCATGAGCTGCCTCAAATCGACAGACGTCGAGGGGATTCAACATTTTCCCCTTGTCAACGAGTAAACGACTCTAGCGTGGAAGGTTGAAGCAGGTGACCGCCCGAGTTGATTCCAACCCCTTGTCAACAAAAGACATTGGTGCACAACTGACCAGACGACAGTCGTCGGGAGGATCCACCATTCCTCTGTTCCTATTTCTCCGGTCACTTGTTGCAGTGACTCGTCACTTTCCTAATTTGTTGATTAGGATGCTTTGTTTTGTGAAGAAGTGGGCTTAAAATTAGCCCACAAGAATGTTTTACTGATTTTGTTAGTTATAAGATTTGACACTATGGGTCGTTGGTTACAAAAAAAAATAGAAAGGAGAAGACTTGATAGTCGTTAGGAGCATAGTTAAAGAATGAGTTTTTTTGTTTGTACAATAAATAGGATATGGATTTTTTAACCATTTGTAAGCCTAGTGTTGTTGGCAAAAGACAAGAGTATGTGAACCTAAATAGCTAAATTTCCAATCCGGCCTCTCTATTTCTAACACATATACACTTAGAGTACATGAATTTTCTGCCATATTGTTGACTTCATTAATAATCATTTCAATAACTATTGATTCTTATTGTAAAAACTATGTGCACTAAAATGATATTACTATATTTTACTGATGCTATAAATATTTTATTTTTAACAAAAGGCTTTTGTATATTGTGCTTAGGTATGAGAAAGAAATTATCTAGTACTTTTGTCTTTATTGATATTTAAATCTTGATTTCCAAGGTTGGTTTTGATATAAATTAGATGCACATTGTGCTCAAACCATTGATCAAGTTTAAGTTGTTGTGACACATCAAATTTTGCATTGCTTACAATAAGCTTCTTCCATAAAAAAACCAATAGGCATAAAACATAAACATATCTTTTAACTTGGACTCAACTGTTATATGTACCCTTTTAACTTTGAATGTGCACAAATAAACACTTGAACTTGTATAAAGTTGAACAATAGACACACATGTCCTACATGACATAATACACGTAGGACCACAAATTGTCATGTAGGATGCCATGTAGGACGTGTGCATCTACTTGTTCAATTATATACAAGTTTAAGTGTCTGCTTGTGCACACTCAAAGTCAGAGGGCATATATGTCAGATGAGATCAAGTTAAAGGGCATTTTTGTTGGGTTTTAAAGGTGTGAATCGGAAATTAAAGGTTGTGACTTTGCCAAAGGGTTGTGACCTTTATGAAAGGTTATCTTTTCTTAAGGGTTGTGAGCGTTTGAAAGGTTGTGTCTTTTCCAAAGGGTTGTGACCTTTCTGAAAGGTTTTTTTTTTCCAAAGAGTTGTAACCTTTACTCTTTGTGGGCTATAAATAGAGAGACTTTCTCTCATTTTTTTGAATCGAATTCTTCCCTTCTTCTGCATACATTTATTACAAAATAAAATCAATCGATCGTGTTTGTGTGTATGATCTCGTTGCTGTCTTTTTGAGTTCGTTGAAATTATCGAAGTTTGAGGTACCGCTACTTCTTTAATGGTTAATCCATTTTATCTTGGGAGGAATTAATCTACAACCTCGGGTACTTTAGGGGATTAAATTTCTTAAGAACACACACTGGGTTCTGTGGACTCAAATAGTTCTTTTCTTTTTCTTTTCATCTTTTATTATTTCTGATTTGCTAATCTGAATACAGAAGATAACAAGCTTAAGAAATTTATTATTGTTGGTATTTTTGGTGGTAAGGAAATTACTTTTATTTTCTATATTCTTTTTGTTGGGGCCGGGGGGGAGAAGAAAAAGAGAATTATTTTATCATATGATAAAAGAGATTTGAGATAATTAGTACTACTTTAAAATGTTCGAGTATATTTTCTGTAGTAAGTTTTCCTTGGATGAGTAAGATTATTTTTATTTTCTTCCCAAGAGCATTCAAGCATTGCACCCCTTCAGTTTTCTTTTCAATGAGAAAAACTATTTTGTGCATAAAGGCTAAGATGTGCACTTTAATTATTTCTCATATATTCTTGGTTTATATAACTATGAGAAGAAGTACATGAACAAATGTTGTCTCCTAACAATATTTGAACATGAGTTTAGTTTCTCGTTGAAATTCAATATCTTCTAAGAAAAATTGGAATATGATAGAAACTAGGAAAGAAAGAAAAAAATAGCAAGAAAAGTGACTTGCATGAAATCATTGCTGACAGATAGAATATGATTCAATGGGAGTAAAAATTAGGTTCTATCTTTATTTCCCTTGATTTTTTTCTATCCTTTATAAGTTATGAGATTTATTTCACAAGTGTTAGGATAGATGATCATTATGTGATGATCTCAGAATACATATATCTTTATTATTATTAATATGTATTCTGTTTAGAGGAGGAATTTTTTTTGAAGTTTTCTACTCCATGTGAAATTTATTGTGTCTGACTTTTGGAGACTAAAATCATCTGATTTTTTACTCTTTGGTTTGAAGAATATAAGAACTTCACCGAATAAACTAAATTGTGCATTGGTTTGAAGAATATAGAAACTTCACCAATTTGTTAAATACTCTGTTTGAATGAATATTCTGACTTGAAGAGTACAAAATCTTTGTCAGGAATATTAAGGCTAAATGATTTGAAGAATATAAAATCATCTCTGTTAGCTAGAAACAATGTTGTATTTGAGGTTTCTGGAGATTAAAACCTTTTTGGTTTACCACTCTGTCTGAATGTGAAACTGATTCGAGGAATATATAAACTTCATCAGAATTCAAGGTTCATTCGGTTAGCGATTAGAAGAATATAAAAATTCATTGTTAAACTAGAAACAAGTTGTATAAAGATTGAATCTTTATTGTTAGTATTCTAAATACTAAGTGGTCTGTCTAATTGTGACAGAAAGAAAAAAAAATACTAGTGACATAAAATTAGTGATTTTTGTGCCTGCGATAGGTGTTTCTATGGATTAAATCTCCAAAAGAAGGCTTCGTGTTGCCAATGTGTATTTTGATGGTATACAATTTGAAAGTTTGAGAAAAAATATGTGGAAAATAATTTCAAATACTTGAAAAATATTTTTGAGAACATATTAAAATGTGGGGGTTCTTTACTTGTTTATCACAAGATATGAAATTTAATGACATTCTTGTATTATGTTAGACCCACAAAATATTGAAGTATATTTGATATTGTGGTCGTTGAGTCTTTCTTTACTAATATATGATATGACTAGTATAAAAGCACAAAATTATATTACTCGTTCAAAAGAATTGTGTTCTTTGATAAAAATGTTTCACTTAAAATATTGTTTTCATTAAAATATATGTCTATTAAAATAAATTTATTTGTATAGACATGAAAATTGGTGAAAAGTGATTTTTCATGTTTGTGTTGTAAAATAAACATTTCGGTCATATTGCCTTATTGGACCGATGAGACTATGGCCATGGATAATTCTATAACAACCAAATTGAATGTTACGGAAAGGTCCTTTTGAAAAGGAAATCTGACAAGGTGTTGACTTTAAAACAGTGTCTGTATTTGACAAAGTTATGAAAAGTATAGAACAAAATATTTGTGGGAAAAATTTACCTCACGGAAGGTCTCTTCAAACTCAGTATTTTTGTTCGTTCTTACTTGCTTTGGTCAAACTTATCAACTTAGAAGTTTTGCTTAACTTTGAGTGCATTAAATAAAAATTTCAAGTTTGTGTTGAATCTAAGTATACTAAGCATTCTTATAAATTTGTTGAAAGAAATTTTAATCTCTTAGAATTGATTCACACTGACATTTGTGCTATGACGTCAACATCAACTCGTGGTGGGAAAAGTGTTTCATAAATTTTATTGACAATTGCACTAGATAATGTTATATCTATTTGCTGAATGGTAAAAATGAAGCAATAGAAACATCTAAGCAATATAAAACTGTGGAAAAATCAGTTGTATAAAAAGATTGTCATGATTAGAAGTGGTAGATGTGGATAATATGAATCTTCTTTTGCATTAATATATTTGGAAAATGGAATCATCCATCAAATTACTGCACATACTCACCTCACTCTACTGAAATTGCAGACATGAAAAAGACTGAACTTTAAAGGAAATGTTGAATGTCTTACTTATAAGTTCAAGTTTACCACAAAATTTGTGGGGGATGCTATCATTATAGCAAAAGAGAACAACAAAAAGTTTGTCTGTTCAGAAAGAGAGAGACAAAAAGTTTTGTTTCTTAAGAAAGGGAGCAACAAAAAACTCTTGTTTGTTAAGAGAGCAACAAAAAGTTTTGGTTTGTTGTATCTTGATAGAGAATTTCTTGTCGCCTCTTAAAGTATATACAAGCAATAACTCTTGAAAGATAGTGATCTAACAATTTCCAATACAGTCTATTTCATATGAGAAATGGAAATGAGGGAAATCCAACTTAAAATATTTCATAGTGTGGGGGTGTCCAGAAAAAATGCAAGTTCCTATTTCCAAAAGGGTCAAAATAGGACCTAAGACTGCGGATTGTATGTTCATTGGATATGCTACAAATAGTAAAGCATGTTGATTTATGGTTCATAAGTTTGAACCATCGGATAGTCAAGTAAAGGGTCAAAACAACCTTGGAATGAACCAAATGAGAATGTACTTGATAAAGAATTCAGAGGCGTAGTAAATGTCAAAGGACATTTACTTCCTTCGAATTTGATTTTGTAACATTTCTTCTTGAAAATAAGTCCATATATCCGAAGAAGCAATGTCATATGTGGACTGATCCTTTTTTTGGAATGAAGCTGTCAATAATACTTTCATGCCCCGAGGTTTCCCCAAGTACGCGGACACGGGACCTAGGATCACGAGTGACCCCAAGCTAACCCTGAGCTGGCATATCATAAACATACTTAAAGATTTACTGAGAAATAGACAGTTATGTGCGGAAGCTTAAAACATAACATAATTAAAGGGGAAATGATGTGGAATACTCATTCTAAATCTGAATATATATAACTGAGTTTAATGAGAACTGAAAGATCAAACTCAACTAAAACTGAATCTAACTATGTATAAAATAAAGCCTCTAACTGACTAGAGTTGTTGGGACATGCCCCCAGCGAACTTCTAGCAAAACTGAAACTAAAGACTGAAAATGGAAAGATAACATGTGGACGAAGAATGAGGACTCACCACTGATACTGCTGAACTGGAGATTGGGAACCGATCTATGCGTGATATGAATACTGAAGACCTGAACCTACTTCACGAGAAGATGTAGCGCAGAGTATGCGTCAGCACTTGAAAGGTACTGAGCATGCAAGGTAGGAGAAAACTGAACAATATATGCATAACTGAAATAGAGCATATTGATCAATGATATAAGATGAACATGAAGAATATGCTAAACATGCTGAATATGAACTAACTGAATGTAGTAACCAAGTTTATAGCATACTGAAACCGAATATTGAATTATAACTGATAACCTGGTCAATACACTAGAATCTGACTGTGGGAACAACTAATAACCGACAAAAAACCACATGAGCTAAATGTAGAGTCCGATGTATACGCCCCATTGATGAGTCCACAAATTGGACTTATTCAGGGCTTTGTTTTGATAAGTTTAGTGTCCTCAAATGCATTGTTTTTTCTCAAAACTGATAAAATACCTTAAGTTTCAGGTATTTAGACTTGGAGACAAAGGCATGGACATAATTGAGCAAAAAGGAACAAAGGAGGCTGAATGAATGAAGAAATGAAGATTTGCGGATCGCCGAACCTATTCGGCGTGTCACCAAATGGTCTCACCTTAGCGTTTGTTCCAGTGTACTGAGCCCTGAAGAAAAAGATCAAATCGGCGGTGAAAAGGAGCAGTCGGCATATCGCCGAGAAGTTCCACGAAGCAATACTACATCGCCTGATGATCCAAAGCACGACGATGCTGAAGGATAATGCAAAACGACGATGAACTACACCAAAGGGTAAATCGCCGAGTTGATCGACGATTCCAACTTATGTCGCCGAGTAAGCCTCCGCAACACACTTTCTTAAAATGATAAATACTCATTTAGTATCAAGACATTACATATCGAATTATTAGTTTTGAATTGTAATTTTGGATATTTTAGCTTTTATTTTGAGTTTTAAGTTTGAGAGGGTTTTGAAGAGCTTGAAGGTTCAAAGGGTTTCATCTCCAAGAATTTGGACTTGGGTCTTACGGATTCTTCATTCCTAGCTTGTATCAAGGTTTAAATCTTCATACCCATTTGAATGCAAACTCATTTAGGTATAAATTTCTATCTCTTATACATGTGTGGCTAAAAACCCCAATTCTTGGGGTGTGATTTTGTGAATATGGGTTAGATTAGTTATTGGGTCTTGCTTGCTGATAGTTTAATCGTAGTTTAATTGTGATTTTGTTTAGTAGTTGTACATGAATTTATGAATTTGTAGTTGCAAATACAAGTTCATATATGTGTTTTTGGCTTGCTCGAGAGAGAGGTCGTAAAACTAAGATTACTAAATTGATGACCGGTGGGAGTGGGTTGACATGAGGTTCAGCTCGAGAGAGTGAACCCTAGTCTCATTCCCACACACTCAGCTCGAGAGAGTGAGTGAGTTAAGGTGTAGGCTATTCTTCATGCGGCAAGAGGGAGTTCGAGAGAAACCCACTTGAAACGGGGTAAGTTGCTCGAGAGAGAGCTTATCCCCCTTAAAGTCTAGCCTAGTCATAATTACTCTATGAATTCTCTATCAAAAGCATGTACCTAATAATCTCGTTTATCCCATATTCCTATCACATCCCAAGAATCCCCTCTCATTAACTAGCACTCTTTGCATATTTTTGCTATTTTTACTTACTAGTGACAAACCCCCAATTGTTAATTGACGATTGCGTCACCTCCTTAGATTTAGTATGTTTTTATTTTTTAATATTTGTAGCTATGACTAATTAGAACTTGATTTTATTTTTCTATTAATTCTCAAAACCACTCCCTGTAGGAACGATCCCAACCCTTGGTTGGGTTATATCACTACACGCGATCGTTTGACACTTGAACCGAAATAGTGTCAGTTGATTACGCCGAACATCACCCATCGAGAGGACCCAATATACCTTGCCATGGGTATAGAGGCATGACTAGCGTGGATACTAAGCATAATGCCCATTGAGGGGACTTACCTACGGGGCACGTAGTTCTGGGACTATGAGGGTTACTAACCCTTAGTCCACTCGGTATTAAGCCTACTCCCAACTTATTATGTAATTAACACATTATGACTGAATATCTGTAATACTGAATAGCTCAAGATACTGACATGCTAATTGAAAATGCAACAGTAATATACTGATAATGAAACATTCTTAACTGGGGCATGTATATCTGAATAAACTGACCTAGCAAGTGTAATTCATGAACTAAACGAATCTACACAACTAGGGTTCTGAGTTTCATGCAAGAACTAAGCAACAATTTCATGAAAACATGATAATCTGATTTGGATTAGTCTAATAGCTGAATCACAACAATATTCTAAAGTTCTAGAAACCCTACGTCTAAACATGATAAGGGAATCAAGAATCTGACTTAATTCTAGGGTCCTAATGGGTGAAAGGAACCCACTAGTGAAATTCCACATACTTGGTGACAAATTCCACAAAGAATTCTTTCGATTTCGGCGCTGAAATTGATGAAAACCTGCTGCGTTCTTGGACTAGGGTTGCTCGACTGGTTTCTCCTCTTTTCGTTCTAATTGGATGAATTTTGGAGAATGAATTGACTAGGGTAGGTTCTAATTTTGTTGTTAGGGGGTCCAACGCATAGGGAAAAGACCAAACAACCCGTGACTTAAATACTGTCGGGGACACCGATGGAGCTGACCCACGGTCCGTCCTGGTCAACCGTCAGTTGGCTTCAGAGACTGGAATCTGAGAAGTCTGAACCACGGACCGTGGTCCCTCCTACGGTCCGTAGGTCCTGGCGTAGGTCAAGACTTGGCTGAAAATTTCTGGAGTTCTGGGAATGGAGCTGCATGGCCATCCACGGACCCCACCTACGGTCCGGGTGGCACCTGCAACTTCTGAAATCTGCATTCTGGTCTGTCTAGGATACGGGGTGTTACAAATACAATAGATTCAATCTTGAGCAACCATACTTGAGAGTTGGTTGATCTTCCTTCAATAAATAAACCTTTAGGTTCAAAGTGGATCTACAAAATGAAAAGAAAGTTGGTGGAACTATGAAAAATACAAAGCAAAACTTGTTGTCATAGGCTTTAGACAGTAAAAAAGCATTAATTATTTTGACACATAATTACCACTAACTAGGATTACATCAATTCAGATGTTAATTACGGTAGTTGTGGTATATGGCCTTCAAATTCATCATATGGATGTGAAATAACTTTCTTAAATGGAGAATTGGAGGAAGGAATTTACATGGAACAACCCGAGGGTTTTGTGGTTCCTAGTAAATAAAAAAAAGTGTGTTAACTTGTTAAGTCACTTTATGGACTAAAAACAAGTGCTCAAATAATGACATGCGAAGTTTGACCAAACTATGTTGGCAAATGAATTCAAGATTAATGAATGTGATAAATGTTTTTACATTAAAGACACTCAATATCACAAGGTCATTGTTTAGTTTTATGTCGATGACATGTTGATCATTAAAAGAGACATTTCTGACACAAATGCTACTAAGCATATGCTAGAAAGTAACTTCGATATGAAAGACATTGAAGTTGTTGATGTGATTGAAAAAGTACTTGACAAGGTTAAGTATTTGGATTTCAATATTGTCAAGACTCCAATAAATGTGAGTTTTGTACTTCAAAATAATGAAGGAGAAAGTGACTCACAATTAAATTATGCTAGAGTATTGAGAAGTATAATGTATATCATGAAGTGAACGCGATCAGATATAGCATGTGCTATTAGTAAACTGGGTCGGTTTACGAGTAATCTCAATCAAACTTATTGGATGACAATGAAAAAAGTTTTAGAGTATTTAAAACATATTTAAAAAAACTATGCTTTGCATTATAACTAATAGGCATAATACATATATTGACCCCTAAACTTGGCTTCAAATTTTAACTTTGACCTTTAACTTTGTAAGTGCACAAATAGGCACTTTAACAATCTAAAACTTAAACAAAAAAACACTCGGATCCTACCTGGCAAAATGCGTGAAATACACTCAAATTAGGCGCGTCAGATGTAAAAATTCAGGGGGTCAACAGTAAAAAAAAGCATTGAAAGGACAATTAAACCCTTTTTATATTTTTTTCAACAATTTTCCCCTCTTTTGCATTATTTGTTGTTTACTACAAAATGCAAGTGACATTTAATAAAAATTTTTGTTATTACGAAAAAAAATTATAATGAAGTTTTTTTTTGGCAAGAAGGAAAAAGGAACACGTGTAGTACTAATTTTTTTTTTGAGATTCAATCAATTTTTTTTGTCTTTGAAATATTTCTAG
>JAJOOR010008498.1:0-40753 GCA_036250505.1 Solanum acaule | reverse complement strand
ATTGAATATATTTATATTCTATTTTAGATATATTATCTATTAATTGATTTAATTTTTCATTATCAGTTTTTGTGATATTAAGTTGTTTATATTCCGGATATAATTTGTTTAATTTTCTTCTTATTTTTCTTAATTTTCTACTCGTATGTTTCTTACCATGTTTCTTAATAACCATGGCTCTGATACCATTTTTCGGTGCGGAGCTGGTAGTTAGTGGATTCATGGAAGTGATGATATGGTAGCTGACAGTTTGGTGGATGAGTATTTTATTTTAAAGTTGTTCCTATAGTATTTTTTACTTAGTGTCTTAATCTTGATATCCCTTTAATATTACTTTTTGGTAGTTTGAAATATGAGAAATTTAAAGTTAAATTGTTTTACAAATATAGTTTAACAAACTATTAAGAAAATAGTATTACATAAGCAATAACATATCTGGATAGACATTCAAAATATTCGTAAAAGAAAAGTCACATTAATTGATCATAACCATATCATGGAAATGCTAAGAATACTTTAACCAGAGAGAAGTATCCTAGCTAGTTGGATATATGCCCGGTTTTATCGGATCCTGTCAATTGACCACATTGAAGGAGATTCCATAAAGATGGACAAAATATGATTGAGCTAAAAAGCTAACTAGCTACTTTTTCTTTACCTTTATCTTTCAAATTAATTATAAGTATGCAAAGTATAATTAACTTTAGTAGAGCAAGAATCAAATAATAAGCTCAAACAAATTGAAAGCAATAGAAAATTCAAAAGGAGCTTCTTTAATCACTACATCAGGAAAAAAATTAAAGAAAAATACCTGCCTAGGTTCTATAGAGAACAAACATTTTTTTTCATATATCAATACAATGATAATGTTGAAGAAGCCTATTGGCTTCTCTAATGCCACTAAAGTAAGCACCATGAGTTGTTGAATAGTGTGTTCTATGTGTTGCTTCCCCTGCAAACAGAATTTGAAGTGGCGGAGGTGAAATATTTGAATGAATGCTAGTCTTTTCTGGCAACGGCTCCGCCATAGCATCCAAATCGTCTCCACTAGAATCAATTGCTACATAACTATATGAACCCAAGTAGAGTGGATCGTTTCCCCATTGACTCTTTAACACCTTTTCCACTTTAAACATACTTTCTGCATCAGAATGTGAGTTTATTAGGAAGCTAGAGATAGTTTTTGAGAACCCATCAATGATCTCCTCATCACCAAGTGTTTCCACCTCAAGAGCTTCTTTGCCTACAAACCATGATATTAAAACATTTGAGTTGCAATAGATTGGACACAAATTAGCTGTCCTCCTCATCCACCAAGGGATTTTCGGGTTTTGTTCCGACTCACTATGGAACACCATCTGTAGGTAGGGAAACTTTATGCCATCGGGGGTCGGAGTTAGTTTCAAGAATACCTTGTTGACAACACCAAAACCAAGCCTTGTGATTGCTTCTGTCTTGAAACTAGCTAGTGGAGGATTAAACATACCAGAATCTTCGCGAATCCCCTGTTTTAGAACACCAAGTGAGACTGTAACAATGACATGATCCGCATACATAATTGATCCATCAGCGAAATGTAGCTTCACTGATGGTTTATTATTGCCATTTTCAATTTCTAATGACTCATCAGGCTGCCACTCAATCTTTGTGACTTTTCGGCCTAATTGAATCAAACCAGGCGGTAGAACAGAGGCCAAAGATTCAATCACAGATAAATAGCCTCTGGCAATAGTTATTTCTTCTCCAGGGAACATGCAATACTCTTTTTCTGCATTGAAATCTAGCATTTCCAAATCATTAGCTGATGTATAAGTCCTTTGGATACTCTCAAACATGGCAAAAATGCCTTGTTCAAGTGATCTTTTTCTCCGTTTATCCAACCCTTTGAATTCATGTTCATGTTCATCCCAATAAGCATTAAGACCCCTCCGAAGAAAAGAACCAATACTCATGACATTAGATAATTTAGGTATTTCATTTTCAGTAACTAATTTCGCTTGAGAAATATTCATAAGTTCCTTGAAAAGATTCGAAATGGGCTCAACAAAAGAAGAATCAAGCACATACCCATCTTCAGCTATTGTGATTGCCTCAGTTTCCAAAAGCCCATCCATACACTCCCAGGGCTGCTCAGATTGCAATGAATTTATATGTTGAGCAATTTTGTAAACAGGGCTGCCTGCAATTCCATGGATCCAAGTAGCACCCATCTCAATTCTGTCACCACCAAACTCTGATGTGTTAATTCTTCCACCAATTCTATTGCCACCTTCCACTACACACAAATCTAACAAATCTTTACACCCTGCTGTTGTATGAAGTTTGTTAGCAGCTGTCAGACCAGCCATTCCTGCCCCAATTATAACTACTTTTGGTTTCTTGCTAACCATAATTGTATTAGTCAAGAATATTAATGAGAGAAAAAAATATTGTGAGGAGTTTGTGTATGAAAGTATTACTTAACCAAGAATCAAATATATATATATATATATACATGAGGCCCCTCCTCTTTTTTTCTTTTTTTTCCATAGTTTGTTTATTTCTTTTCTCTAATAAAGACATAGCTATACTTTTCTTGGCCATTAATGTGATTGCAGTCAATACCCTAAGCTTTAACACCTCTTTACTTTTTCTCTACCGTACTGCCACATGCAAACCCCCACTATACATAGACACATATATACAACTACGTTTGTATTAATTTAGGCATAATACGTAAATGTGTCATTAATGTGGTCTCATTTCATATACATGTACTTCAATTTTGAGGGTGCATAACAATATATTTAAACTTGTATAAAGTTGAACAAATAGACACATGCGTTCGACGTGGCATAATACATGTAGGACACCACGTAGGATACAGATTGCTACGTAGGATGTAAATTGTTGTGTAGGATGTCATGTAGGACACATTTGTCAATTTGTTCAACTCTATACATGCTTAAGTGTCTACTTGTGCACGCCCAAAATTGAAGAACATAAATGTAAGTCAAAGCCAAGTTAAGTGACATATATATGTATTATATACCATTAATTTATGTGGTGAAGTTTGATCGTGCATAAATTTTAAAAGTGATGAAAATTTTAAGTTAAATTCTTTTGAAATTTAAAAAGATGTGGTTCTTGTTTGAATGGATTAAAAAGGAAATTCACACAAATTTGGTGGGTGAATAATTTATTTAACATAGATGCCCAACATCGAAAATGAAAGTTGGAATGAGTTTGGCTCTGATACCATACAGTGGCGGAGCCAGGATTTTTAATAAGGGGTTTCAAAATCTGAGAAGTAAACACACGAACTAGTGGAAGGGGGTTCAACATCTATTATACGTACCTAAAAAATAATTTGAACTATGTATAAATAGTAATATTTTCCACCGAGATGAACCCCGTAAGTGTATGGTGCCTCCGCCCCTGTATGAACATATGAGTCTAACTCAACCCCAAAGCTAGTTCAAAACGTGACAATTGTTGAGACCATATTAAAGATATCATCCGTCCAATCTCTTAATCACACACCCCTCACGCTCAAGGCTGGACATCTGGTGCATGAACAGTTTAATACAGAAGGTTCAACATCAAAAATAAGAATTGAGATGATTCTTGTTGTGATACCATGTAAAACTATCACACTTAAGCCTAACTTAACCTTAAAAATCATCTCAAGAAATAAAGATTACACATATCATATTAAAAATACCACTCATCCCTCGAAGGGCCATATAAAGAGAGGGAGTGTATTGTATAATATTGATACAAGAAGCAAATCCAATAAAAACTTGTAAGATCACCAATAATAGGTTGATGATTCGATCTCACCAACCTCACATGTGAATCAAGTAAAAAAAAAGCCCCACGCTGTAGTGTACAGGCCATTGAATAGTGATGATTAGTCAATGAAAGTCATAGATTTGTTTCAACAATGTAATTATGATTAACTCACAATTCAGATCATATATTAGCCAAATTAATGAATATTGTACTTATTTTTGAAGTCATAGTTAGTGTTCTAGTTTCTGATTGCAGTTAGCATGATTATTTTTTTTCCCAAGTACGGTAGAGAAAAAAATGTTCTTCCGGTAATCTTACACGATATTAGATGTCACGTTTAGTCTTATAGTATAATAAAATGTGTATGCGTAAAAAGATTTAGTCGGTGCGATACTAATTTAATATTGGCGTTATAAAGTTTAAATACAAGACATCTAGACATGTAGGACACTATTCTAATTTTGATGTTTTGGTGTATATAATATATATAATGGTTTTCTTATCTTTTTGAATGGCTATGGTGGAAGGAAGACACAATGGCCAACATAATATGTAAAGGACGCATCATTTTCTTTCCAACATCATGCATGTGTGTGTAAAGTAAAAGTTGTTTTCTTTGTTAGGGTCAAGTTGATAACATACACATATTGTGTTTTAAGTGAAACAGCTCAAAATATTCTTTAACAATATGTTAAGATTAGAGATTTTATTTGTATTAGCATCCAAACATTAATCTCTTGTGTGTTTGGATGTCCGACATGCTTTTTTGTAGTATAAGGCGCATTTTGGACTCAAAACTTCAAGTCTAATTGCTTTGATTCCACTATCCTTTCCAATATAATGATGTAAATAATTTAGTTCAAATTTAAAGAATGGCACTTGCTTAGTGATAGAACACTTTCCTCATCCAACCGATCGGTCGTAGTTTGAATTATATAACAACTAAATAGAAACGTACCCTTCAAAAATGAGAAGGACAATTTTTTTTTTACGAATATAATTAATATAGTGTTTTTCCTCTAAATTGCACACCTTCCACAATTATACTTTTATACATACGTCTTTCTATTAAACGCAATATGTTCTTTATATATTATAATTAAGACGAAAAGTATTCAACTGATCTATAGCTCCGCAAATAATTGTATACTTAGAACAATCTATATGAAATATATATGTACTAAATCTCCATCTAATCTTTATTTTTGTAGATTGTCTTTTTCTATTATGGTTTGTGAAATAGTTTACGGCACCCAAAGCTTTGAATCTTTATCTAAATCTTCATTAAAGGCCGTGCAGATATTGTAAGGAAAGTGGCTTGATTATATATATGTTATTAAAGTTATAAAAAGGGCTATACAAAGTTTAGATGTTTTAAAGGTGACTCTAAAAGGATTAATTATGTTTATTTATCTTTTTGGTCGGGTCTTCTATATTTTCTCCGCAACCTTGATTAATGTTTTTTTATACTAAAGTTGGTCAATTTTACCTTTCTAGCTGTAGCAGTAATTAACTTTTTCAAATTAATATTTGTTTTAGTTTCTAGAATCTTTTCTTATTAGTGATGTCTTATATGATGATAAGCAACTATGCAAAAAATCTTTAGTTTCTAGTTTGTACTTGTATTTGTCCAAATTCAAAAAATTAAGAGGTTATTTATTATTTTATATTTAATTTATCACATCTCAAATATTTCGCAAATTCATGAAATATTTATAGAGGATCTCAAATCATCTTAATTCGAGAAATATGTCAACGACCCTCGAATTACAAAGATCAAGTCTAAATCATCCTAGTTCGAGAGTGTCACGACCCAGACCATCGTGATTGAGACCCACACTAATCCTACAGTGGGATAACCATTACTACAACCCAACTAACCATAAAACTAAGCATTTAAAGATACGGAAGCAGGTTTAAATGCAGAATTAAAGTAGAGTTCCCATAAACTCCAAAAGACCTAACAAACATTGCGGAAATTATTCCTAGAACCTGAAAGTCGATGTACCAAAACTATAACAAGGAACGATAGTCTAAAGAAATGGGTACAACCCAAACTAAACAGGAAAATTATCTAAAGAACTAGTCTAAGTCTGAAGAAATGAACTAAACAAAAGGAGAACTCAAGGCAGCCCGGAAGAACTGGCTCACCATTGAATTCGATGACGATCACTGATCTTCTAAACGAGGTCTGTCAGTAGCCGCCTGAAGATGCTCTATACTCAATAAAGAAAGAGTAAGTGCAGTATCAGTACACAACCACAGTGTACTGGTAGGATCACACGACTATCCCACTGAGTGCAAAATAAGCAAGTAATTACAACATCATAAACATGCATACACCGAACATATACACTATCAATATGATTTCAAGATCAACGTACAATTCCACCTTCTCAACAATACACATATGTATAACAAGTCATTGGTCCTCTCATGGAACCCAAACCCAAACCGTTAGTGTACTGGATCATGGCACCTGTTCCAAGTTAGTGTGTCGGATCATGACACCCATTCTAATATTTATGTCGGTACGTGGCATCAGATCCCAGTTAGTGTGTCGGAACGTGACACCCTCTCCATTCAACATACCACAATTACAATCACAATATACATTCTCATAATAATACAATTAAGAAGTGATTAATGGCATATAGTTATTCGTTCATACTCATTTATAATTAGTGTGATCAATAACGCAACCTTGAACAAAGCTTGAATCCCCTAAGAAACTTGATTCTTCCCTTTCCGGATTCTTTCTGCTTGTTCTTTGTCTACAAACAATCATAATAATGCGAGGATCAATAAACAAAACTTAATTACCCAAATTATAATCAATAACATCAACCCTAGGTCAAACCCTTGATCCCCATACCCAGATTAAGGCTTTTTCCACCATAAATTCCAAATCAACACCCTCCCCCATCGATAATTACCAAAGAAACTAAGTTCTACGGATCAAAAAATAGATTTGGGGAGTGAAAACCTTACCGCTAGCCTCAAAAATGGTGAAAAACTGTCAAGAAAACACATGGGTATGTTCTTTAGCTCTCAAAGTCGAAATTTGAAGAATAAAATGTTTTTGGGGTTTATTTCCGACTTAAGTTGCGACTGGCCCGCTATGGTGGCCCTGCCCTGGCGGGATAAATTCCAATCTGGCGGCTCGTGCAGAGTCAAAACATCGTAATTAGAGTCTCAAACCCCCATTTCACAACACACCTTCATCCCATGACATGCACTCAGAAAATACCCGTTCACGCTAAGATCAGTTTCGGGATTTCTACTCGCCCGAATTCGATTCCGTAAAGTCGTACGGGTTCCTTAACGTCTTAGCTATCTACTCATATGATCAAAATCCTAATTTATTCTCCCAATCGTTACCAGATTTCCCTAGACTCACATGACTCCGCTTTCATCCAAATTTGGACTAGGCTAGGAAATCCCACGTTACTACCAAAAAGATTTCTGGCCCCAATTCTTTCCCCATTGGCTTTTCCCTAACAACGTAATCAGGTCGTTAAAATAGATACCAATTTACCCATAACTCATCCCCGAGTGATCAACTAGGAAAGGCTGGCTAAAGTAAGGGTAGAGTAGTACTTGAATCGTTGAACAATTGAGGATACTTATCCGGCATGTCCTTAGCTTTCGAACAACGCGATCAAGAATTTCAACTGGTTCTTCCCCATACAGAAGGTCTTGTTTAACATAACTAAGTCTCACTTTATGATATAATCTCCGTCCCCAAACCAACCGACTGAATACCTACACATCCTCCCATACAATGCCTCAATGAAGTCATCACAATACTCGAGTGATAATTATTGTTGTATGTACACTTAACTAACAACAAAGCTATTCCCCATAACCACTAAAGTTGATCGTACAAATGTCTACAACATGTTATCAAGGACTTGACACAGCCATCAGGACAAATTCTTTCTCACATAAGCGTGATAAAATTCTAAATCAATACTCGTTACAATTAGAGGTGGCCCTGAACCAACCAACACACACTCATAATACTTAACCAGTCATAGTTCTTATCAGCATCTCCATCTCACAACATATATTTCCATGAGCTTAAGTTATAAAAAATTGATCTTCAGACATCAGATACTCATCGAGGGATACGTCCAAGCATACAAACCCTCCAACAACACTATCGAAATGCTAGATTTAGTAATTGTAAATTACCTCTTAAGAATAATTGAATTGGACCCAATGATCCCCATATTCAACCACACATAATCAATACATGACCTCAACGAATAGATGAATATTATGATTGTCGGACAGTCATAATTACACATGGTAGCTCTTCTATAAATTTTCATAAGCAAGGTGGTACATGTAGAGCCACTGAAATACTTTAACAACTCCAAGATGACACCAAATATGTCCTCTAAAATAACCAAATATTCCCTATCATCCCACTCAACCAAGAGAATATCACAGGATTGGTACCCCTGATCCACCACTAGGGATCCACCTACAAAAATGAAAACACACGTGATCATAGCTAGTGAAACATACTCACCACCGTGTACCAAACGAAATAGTTGGTCACGTAATTTTTTTTACGGAATAACACTAAAGGTTATCCTCTAAAGAGTCAATACCAGTCCTTTCCATTGAGTTGACTCCACACACTCTTCACATCATTCTACTGAAGTCCACACTCTCAATACTAACAACCATCATGAACACTCAGACCATTTACCTTACTATAAACCGATACTTTTAAATGAAAACCTTTCTTAGGTACTTAACAATCAACAATAATGAAATTTTCAACTCCACCCAGGTGTAAGTCCTTTCAAAATCTCAATACCGAATACAATTGATCGTTTCTCACATTGCCAATTCATACCTTGACAAACTATATCACCACGAATGTAAACTTATAATGAAAAATATGAATTGTAAATTCAACCGTATAACACAATCCCCTTATCTATCAACATTAGCTTGTACCTTGAAGATTTTTAGGAATTCATGGATCTTCGCTTATCATTGATTGCATCTCCATCGATCTTACAATATCCTTCACTAAAAATTCAATCGTACTCATTACTAAACTCAAAAACAAAACAAAGCACTTATCATCACACTCGAGCTAATGTCTGTACACTCCTTTCTCAAGTCTTTTCCAATAGCTTTTAACCAATCTAATGGACCCATGACACTATTACCATAGCCACAACAAATCAAATGAAATCACACATCTCTGAATCCAATTATCTACCCCTCTGAAGATACCTCTTTAGCTTTTGCAATCAAATAAAATATTCTTGCTCTCGCCTCTCTCTAAAGGCTATACTACATCCTACTATTTATTTTCTTCATTATGACTCTAGCTCTTTCAAATTCTATTCGAGTGGTGTCCCACCATCTCTTAAAACTTTTCATACAACCACGTTACTCACCAAAGGTTAGGAACCCACAACCTTAGATACTCGTGAGTTGTAATTACTACATAAACTTCGCTTAACCACAATCTTATTATATAGTTGCATCCCATCACAAACTCTTATTACCATTATGCTCGGTCAGCCCGGACTATCACTACGAAGTCAACCTTTTCATCAACACGACGCCTCAAACTCAGGTAAACTCATCAAATTCAAAGGACTAACCAAATTTTTATACTCACTTACTTACTAAATTCTTCAATTTCCTTCACCCAAGTATACTCAATGGAACTTTATTTATCCATAAGCTTGTCATTCCGATATCAATCCACCCTTTATGGCTTAAGATAAAATCACCAGTCCTCATACTACCATCCTTCTTCTGAACAAACAAGATAGGAGCACCCCACGGGGAAGCACTAGGACGGATGAAACCTTTATCAAGAAGTTCCTGGATTTGAGCCTTAAGCTCTCTCGATTCTACTGGAGCCATGCGATAAGGAAGAATGGGGATGGGGCGAGTGCCAGGTTCCAAGTCAATGAAGAATCTATATCTCTATCCGGAGGCATACCAGGAAAATCAGTAGGAAATACTTCTCTAAATTCTGACACCACAGAAATAGACTCAATAGAGGGAGACTCAACCTCATCATCCTAAATATGCGCTAAATAAGCCAAACAACTCTTCCCCGCCAGTTTCCTAGACCGCACGAAAGATATGATCTTAGCTAGCTTAGGCATGTACACCCCTTCCTACTCTAACCTTTCCCTACCCGGGATCTCTAGAGTTACCGACTTAGTATTCCAATTAAGCCCGGTATAATAGGGGTACAACCAAATCATGCCTAAGATTATATCAAGTCAGTCATATCCAGCATAACCAAATCAACCCAAGTCTAAAAATCCATAAACACATAGGACAAACACGATACACATGGGTGACTACGACAGACTCTCCAACTGTGGTGGAAACATGGACGGGGCAGCAAGTACATCAAAAAACGCATCAAATTCCAAGGCAAACTGAACTGACATATATGAACAAGTAGAACCAAGATTCAAACAAACAATAGCCATCTAATCACAAATAAGAATAATACATGTGATCACTGCATCTGACGCCTTAACCTCGGTATTTCCTGGAAAGGCATAAAACTGAGCCCTATCATCTCGACGGGTAACCTTTTTTCCTGGCTACACTGCTCCTCTACCTGCATTACCATTTCCCCGGCCTTCACGACCTTGCTGATTTCCTCCTCATATGCCCAGGTTCTCCACAATTGTAACACACTTAATAACTTAACTAAGTAAGCATTGTTGCTATTGTAGTAGTCGAATCATTACTCTCTTTGATATTCAATCAATCCAGGAAATCATAGTATAGCTTCTAACCTCAATTGGCATAACTTAATTTCATCATACACTAAACAACCCATACATGTTATGAAAACAATACTAAATGCATTTTCCAAGGTAATGGTATTCATTATCTAGCTGTCCCTTACCAAAACTTCTTGAATGTTGTCATCTATAAACTTGAATGTGCAAATCTGACCTTAATCCCTTCACAAGCGACGATAGTAGCTAGCGAGCTCCACACAACTCTTACATTCGGTCATAGAGCTAGGTCTGACCCAATTATTGATTGCTTCAATCTTTTGGAGATCTAACATTACCCCTTCCCTTGAAACTACATGCCCCAAAAAGGCAACCAAAGTCAACCCATAATTCACACTTAGAAAATTTCACATACAACTTTTGTTTCCCAAGAACACCCAAAATAATATGAGGATGGTCGGCATGCTCTTTCTCGCTTTTTGGTAAACCAAAATGTCATCGATAAATATTATAACAAACGAATCAAGAAATGGTTTGAACACACTATTCATCAAACTCAGGAAAGCTGCATGCGCATTTTTCAACCCAAACGACATAACTAGAAACTCATAGTGCCCATAAAGGGTCCTAAATGCCATTTTTAGTATATCCTCAGGCCTAATCTTTAACTGATGATAGCCAGACCTTAGATCAATCTTAGAGAAAACTGATGCACCCTGCAACTGGTCAAAAGATCATCTATCCGAGGCAGCAGATACTTATTCGGAATGATGACCCTATTCAAATATCGGTAGTCTATACACATCCTCTCTAGCTAGTGATGGTGTTACCACTTTTGTTGCTCTAGTTCGGACCATAGAGTGAATGAGGAAAGATACAATTTGTATCACCCAGATATCAATTGGATTCAAGTCATAACATAAAGGAGTAAAAAGAAGTGAGTTTTTCCTAAAGTCCTATAGCCTCTCGAAGAAAAGTACGGACGTCTTCGTACCGTTCCGCAAGACTCTACTAGACTCGTTTTGGTACAATGAGATCAATGAACCTAGGGATCTAATAGCAACTTTGTCACGACTCATACCATCGTGATTGGCACCCACACTAACCCTCTGGTGGGTGAACCATTACTACAACACAACTAACCATAAAACTAAGCATTTAAAGAGACAAAAGCAGGTTTAAATGCTGAATTAAAGTAGAGTTCCCATAAACTCCAAAAGACCTAACAAATATTGCGGAAATTATTCCCTAGAACCTGAAAGTCAATGTAGCAAAACTCTAACAAGGAACCATACTCTAAAGAAATGGGCACAACCCAAACTAAATAGGAGAATTATCTAAAGAACTAGTCTAAGTCCGAAGAAATGGACTAAACAAAAGGAGAACTCAAGGCAGCCTAGAAGAACTGACTCACCCTTCAATTCGATGACGATCACCGATCTTCTAAACGAGGTCTGTTAGTAGCCGCCTGAAGATACTCTGTACTCAACAAAGAAAGAGCAAGTGTTGTATCAGTACACAACCACAGTGTACTAGTAGGATCACACGACTATCCCACTAAGTGCAATATAAGCAAGTAATTACAACATCATAAACATACATACACCCAACATATACAATATCAATATTGTAACACCCTAGAATTTTTTTTTGAACTAGGACTTGAACCATCCTTTGTTGTGAGTAGGATTTTACCGAGGAATTAAAATTTCTTAAGTGTTAAGGTCACTAGATGTAGCACCTCGAGTTCTAAAAAGAATTAAATTGGAAATAGTAAAATCTGAAATTTTGCAAGTTATGTTTAAGTATGAGTTTTGGGTCAACTTCAAACGACCATAACTCCTAGCTCAGGATGAGTTAGGTGTGCTACCAGATACCGTATCGAAGATCTTTGAATTATATTTCCAACGCCGCTGAGTTTACTAAGTTTCGAGGTCGGATGAGTGAGATATGGCCTTTTGAAGTTAGGCTGTCCAGTTAAGGAAAGTAGCCGTAAATAGTAAGGAGTAGTTTGGTCTTTTCCTTACCCTATCAGATTTAGTTCGTTTTTAGTAAGATTTTTAAGGGTCTAATTCTATTAGGTTTAGTTTTATAATCCTAAAATTAGCCTAGGGTTTTGGTTGAGAGTTCAAGAAGAGAAAAGAAGAGAAAAGTGGAGAAAAGAGGAGAGGATAAAGTGTTTGTCAAGATTCTTGCGTCTTGTTGCGAATTTTCGCCATGGGTTTAATCCCTAAGAGGTATGTAAGCTTCCATAGTGTTGGGTTTGTTCACCCACACACCAATCATATTATTTTCAGTGAAATTTCATTCTTGAAGTTGAAAGATTAGAGTTCTTGATGAGTTCTTGATAGGTGTTCTTGAAGTTCATTCTAAATCTTGTTGTGTTGGGTTTTGGATGATTTCTTGAGATCAAAGTGAGTGGTTTAAGGGTTGTATTGAGTAGATTAGAGTGTACTTATGTTAAGTAATTGATTCTAAGTGATTGGAGAAGAAACCATTCGATTCTAGGTGAAATAGGGTGAGAAAACGAGAAAAGAAACTTGCTGAATTTTCTGGGTTGGGGCCTGGCGCGATGCGCCTACCAGAGCGCCCCAAACCCACCTATGAAGTTTAGGGGCTGGCGCCCCATGCCACCCATAGCCCCAGGGTCTCCTGCCCTATCCAGTTTGTTGTCGGTTACCCCGTTTGAGTTCTTTTAAAGTGCACCTTCACTCCTTTTCGATTCTAACTACTCTAAGCTACTTCTAAACACCTAGAATCATTCCTAACATGATCATAACCTTGAATTCATAATTCAAATTCAAGGTAGAGTTAAGATTTAAGTTTTGAGAATTCTTTCGAACATTCTAAGAAAGTCCCTTTGAGTCCTTTTGAGGAGTCTTCTATAACTTCTAGTAACTTGTTTTAAGACTCGAGCAAGTGAGTATGAGGATGAAAAGAATGTATTCATGAGTCTACCTTGTCATCATAAGATCCTTCCAATCACAAATCTTAATCCTTGAATCCATAATTCAATTCAAGGATCAGTTAAGAGTCAAGTCAAGAGCAGTTAAGATCAAAGTCAAGAGTTAAGTCAAGATAAGTTCTTAAAGTTTTTCAAAAGTCTTTCACAAATGCTTTTAACATCGTTTTAAGACTGAAAGTTTCAAGTAAAGCAAAGATTAAGAGTTGAGTTCATTTCTCAAAAGTATTTAGGGAACTATGTATTCCCAAAGAAGTTTATAAATGTTTTCACATTTGAGCAAAGAAAAGGGAACATCGATTCCAAGAGAGCTTTTAAGCTAAGTTTTGAGTAATTATCTCAAACCAAAGAAAGAGTTTTGTTTTTATAAACATAAAGAACTAAGTATATTTTTAGGAGTAGTATTGAGCACCGATATGGGGATGCGAGTTCATATTAACTCAAGTCTCCATAAACTATGTAGCCATTATGGGTAGAAAATGGTCATACTTTTTAGATGAATCCTTTTCACAATAGACTAGTGGATCCACTTAGTGAGTTAGCTTCCTATATCACGGCAAGGTATATGATGAACCTCGGCAGCGTGAGGTAAAGCGTTGTATCATCACTATAATTCTTAAGTGATGGTAGTCGGTTAGAGAAACTCCCACAGCAATAGTAGCATGGTTCCTCAAGGGGTTCTGGTTAGTGTGAATGGGGGTATGGGACTTCATTCATACATTGCACGAGTAGACTTTGAGAGGGAGCATGGTTTGTTTTTTTATGATATTATGATTATGAATTGACAGCATGTTTTCAACAGTTTTTCTTTATATTGCACTTGTTTTAAACTGCTTTATAATGAAATGAGTTCAGTTATGTTGAGTTGAGTTAAGTTAGGTAAGTTCTTCAGTTTCTTTCAGATTCTTTCAAGCTTATGTTATGTTTTAGAAATCCTCTTACATGCTTGTACATTCCACGTACTGAGCCATTTGGCCTGCATCTTCTCATGATGCAGACACAGGTATTCAGGATCATCAACAGGAGATTCGTTGATACATCCGAGAGTTCGAGTTAGCTATGGTGAGCCTCTTTGTTTTCAGAGGATTTCATTTACTTTTCAGTTTAGTCAGGATGTCGTGGGTCTTGTCCCAACTTCCATCTTTATCAGTTAGAGGCTTCATAGATAGTCAGTATAGTTGAGAAGTCTGTATTATTCATTTATTTTATTAAATGTTTTAAAGACTTAAGTTGCCTATTTTATGGCGAGTTGAATATATTATTTTTATTCTAAGTTGTTAATTTGAGTTAAAGTTTTGAAAAGTTGAGTTTTATGAACTTTTATTTCAGTTTTAAGCTTTGTATGCTTGAATCAGTTTTCCGCTTGTAGTCAGCCAGGATGAGGGTTCGCTTGGGGACCATCAATGGTTCTTGAGTGCCGGCCATGTCCAGGGTGTAGGCTCGGGTCGTGACAAATATTATTTCAGGATCAATGTACAATTCCACCTTCTCAATAATAAACATATCTATAACAAGTCATTGGTCCTCTCATGGAACCCAAACCTAAACAGTTAGTGTACCAGATGGTGGCACCAGTTCCAAGTTAGTGTGTTGGATTGTGACATATGTTCTAATATTTATGTCAGTACGTGACATCTGATCCCAGTTAGTGTGTCAAAACATGACACCCGCTCCATTCAACATACCACAATCACAATCATACAATTAAGAGGTGATTAATGGCATATAGTTATTCGGTCATACTCATTTACCATTAGTGTGATCAATAATGCAACATTCACATACATACATGAAATATATTGAAGCAAGTACAAACATATATCACACAACATGAAATCACAACCATCACCTACCTTGAACAAAGCATGAATCCCCTAAGAAGCTTGATTCTTCCCTTTAAGGATTATTTCCGCTTGTTCTTGGTCTACAAACAATCATAATAATGTGAGGATCTATAAACAATACCTAATTACCCGGATTATGATCAATAACATCAACCCTAAGTCAAACCCTTAATTCCCATACCCAGATTAGCGCTTTTTCCACCATAAATTCCAGATCAACACCTTCCCCCATCGATAATTACCCAAGAAACTAAGTTCTACAGATCAAAAAATGGATTTGGGGAGTGAAAACCTTACCTTTAGCCTAAAAAATGGTGGAAAATTGTCAAAAAACACCTAGGGTCGTTCCTTAGCTCTCAAAGTCGAAACTTGCAGAATAAAATGTTTTTGGGGTTTATTTTTGACTTAAGTCGCGACTGGCCCGCTATGACGGCCCCCAACTTGCCACAGCGGCCTCGCCCTGGTGGGATAAATTCCACCCTGACGGCTTGTGCCTGAGACATGATGTTGTAATTAGAGTCTCAAACCCCCATTTCACAACACACCTTTATCCCATGAAACTTAGAAAATACTCATTCACGTTAAGATCAGTTTCGAGAGTTCAACTCACCCAAATTCGATTTCGTAAAGTCGTACGGGTTCATTAACGTCTTAGCTATCTACTCATATGATCAAATTCCTAATTTAATCTCCCAATATTTACCAGATTCCCCTAGACTCACATGACTCCGATTTCATCCAAATTTGGACTAGGATAAGAAATCCCATGCTACTACCAAAAAGTTTTCTAGCCCCAATTCTTTCCCCAATGGCACTTCCCTAACGACGAAATTAGGTCATTACCAAAAAATACGCCACTAATGGCACTTGAATTTTGAAAATCAAGTCCAAATCATCCAAGTTCAGGAAATAGTTCAAATCTTGAACAAAATAGTTCTTTTTTTTGTATTCTATTATTTCTCAAAAGGGGCATGCACATGAATATATAACTACTACTAAGTTACAATATATGGAAATAATTAATATCTTCCTATTTTACAAAGATTACTATAATCGAGCAATTTCCTATTAACAAAGATTACAAAATCAAGCCCTAAAATATCTCTACACTCCGCCTCAAGTTGGTGCATAGATGTCGAACATGCCCAACTTGCTCTTTAAACTTTGAGAACATTTTACTCGAAACTGCATTAGTAAGAAGATCAGCCAATTGGTCCTCCGATCGAATCTTGGGTAACTCTAGTATCTTTCCATCCAACTTTTCCTTGATGAAAAATCTATCTCCCTCCAGATGTTTGGTAAGATCGTGTTGTACCGGATTATATGCAATATCACATGCAGCCTTATTATCACAATATAGTTGGATTGGTGCATTATGTGGATAACCCAAATCTGTTAAAAGAAGTCTCAACCATAATGCTTAACATATTTCAAGTGTCATTCCTCTGAATTCCGCCTCTGCACTTGAGAGAGCAACAACATTTTGGCTTTTGCTTCTCCACGTTACAAGATTTCCTCCCACAAAAGTGAAATATTCTGAAGTAGACCGTCTATCATCAATAGCTTCAGCCCAGTCAACATCCGTATATATATTTATGTCTAGAGGATCTGCACATTTTGTGAACAACATTCCATTTGCTGGAGTAGACTTCAAATATTTCAAGATATACATAATTGCATTCATATGTTTCTCTTCAGGATTATGCATAAATTGACTTACCACACTTACAGAATATGCATGGTCTGGTCTTGTGTGTGCTAAGTACATCAATCTTCCTACAAGTCTCTGGTATCTTCCTTTATCAACTGGAATTTGATTAGGTTCAACACTTAATTTGAGGCCTTCTTCAACAGGTGTATCAACTGGTTGTCAAGCTGTCATGCCAGTTTCCTTTAACAAATCTAAATTATATTTTCTTGGGGACAATAAAATTCATTTAGATGATTTAGACACTTCAATTCCAAAGAAAAACTTTAATGAAGCAAGGTCCTTCATCTCAAATTTCTTAAACATGTAGCTTTTGAGAGCTTTCCTTTCTTCAGGGTCATTTCCAGTCATCAACATATACAATAAGGACAATCATTTTACCTTGTTGTCTCTTCAAGAACAAAGTGTGATCGGTGTTGCTTTGAGTATAGCCAAATGCCTTCATAGATCTGATGAATTTTCCAAACCATGCTTTTGGTGATTATTTCAGTCCATAAAGTGATTTCTTTAATCTGCATACTTTATAATCATGTGATCTCGGTATCTTGTACCCTGGAGGATAGTCCATATAGACTTATTCAGATAACTCACTATGTAGAAAAACATTTTTCACATCAACTTATTGTAGTGGCCAATCAAAATTTACAGCCAAGAATAATAACACTCGAATTGTATTGATTTTTGCAACATGTGCAAATGTTTCTCTATAGTTGATTCCATAGGTCTAAGTATATCCCTTAGCCACCAATCTCACTTTGAATCGTTCTATCATACCATCTATTTTGTACTTGACTGTATACAACCATCGACATCCAACTATTTTCTTTCCTGGTGGACAATCGACAAGTTTTCATGTATCATATTTTTCAAGGATTTCATCTCTTCATCCATAGCTGCTTTCCACCTGGGATCAGTTAAGGCTTCCTGCACATTGTTAGGAATAGATACAATAGATAATTGATTTACAAATGACTTATTTGATTCCGATAAATGATATGGCTCAATGGGTATATAGTCTTACTAGAAATTTCTGGTTCATATGTGGGTTTAGGAAGACCTCTATTGTGTCGTGGTGGTAATTGTTTGACTGATGGTTTGGGTACAAAATCAGAAACATCCTAAGTTGGTTTGGTACATTAATTGCTTGTTGGGTGAGGGGTTCATGTGATATTGGACTAACTTCTTCAATTTCTTAATTTCCAATAGCACCCAAATCTTCTTTTTCAACTTCCCGATTTTCAGTAATAACCAAATCTAATTCTACCATATCTTCGATATGTCCCATTTCTTGATGTTCACCACTACATAAACTTGATTCATCTACAACCTGGTTACTAGGTGCAGAAAGTATCATTTTTTTCATAATTTAGAGACAAAATATCCTTCATGTCCTCCCCTTGGAGTTTTATTTCATTAGAAAAATACATAGACTCTTCATGAAAAATAACATCCATTGTAACAAACATTTGTTGAGTTGGAGGATAAAAACATTTGTACCCTTTTTGATGAGTAGCATATCTAAAAAAACACACCGCAATGCACGAGGGGATAACTTGTTGTGTTGATGCTTATGAAGATGTAGAATGCTACACAACCAAAAACACGAGTCAACTTTGGGACTGCCGGTGCAATCACCGCTTCAGCAAGAGCTTGAGATGGTGTTCTAAAGTAAATTCTGCTAGAAGTCACTAGATTAATTAAATATGTTGTACAAGTGAGTGCTTCTCCCAAATAATATTGTGGCAGATGAGCTTCAATCAATAGAGCACGAACAACTTCTAACAAATGACGATTTTTTCTCTCGGCTACCCCATTTTGTTGGGTGTATTGGGACAAGTAGTTTGATGAGCAATTCCACGTGCTTCTAAAGATCGCTTAAGTTCATAGTTGGAATACTCTCCCCCATTGTCACTACGTAGAACTCTTACTTGGGCATTATATTGAGTGCAAATCATTTTATGAAACTTTTGAAGCAACAAATTCACTTCACTTTTGAACTTCATCAAACACACTCAAATCATTCTAGTACAATCGTTTATAAAAGTAACAAATCAACGTGATCCACCTAATGTATTCACCTTGGATCATATGAATGTATTATCATAAAAGGAATTTTATTTTTATTCATTCTTGGTGAAAAAGACAACGGTGACTCTTTGAAAGTTCACAGACATCACAATAGAAATCAGAAACATCAAATTTTGTAAATAAGTTAGGAAATAATTTATTAAGATATCCAAAAGAAGCATGTCCCAATCATCGATGCCATAGCCAAACATCAAACTTCCTTGTTATTTCCTCACAACTTAACATATCAACCGATAATGCTTGGCGAAACTGATTAGGACTTTTGACTCCAAATTCAAGTAATACAACTTCTCTTATCTAGTACCAATAATTTGTCTTCCTCATCTGGATGTCCTTAAACACACAATAGTCAGGCCAAAACATCACAACACAAGATAGAGTAGTGGTAATTTGAGAAATAGAAAAAAGAATCCAATGATGGAACTACAAAGACACTGTCTAAATTTAAATTATTAATGAGAGACAAGGATCCTTCCCCAATGATAGATGCCGAAGAACCATTAGTGGTGGAAATATACGTTTGTGACGAGGGTTTAAGTGATGAAACCTTTTTCTAGAATTAAATTCATGTGATCTGTAGCTCCGGAATCCCACAACTTCAAAACAAGAATATTTTGTGTCCCCTGGTTGGTCACAATGAGTACACTTATAAGTGAACTTGTTGATACCCTTAGACCTCATTAAATCTGGTTGATTTTGAGAGAACCAATTTTGATTAGATCTATATTTGTTCACCATGACTGTTGCTTCAGATTTTTCAAGTTCTCCATTCACTGTTGCATGACAGACAGATTCACTATGAACCATTGAGTAACATCATGAGTCCGAGATTTGGACTCATTTGGGGTTTTATTTTTATAGATTTAGTGTCCTTAAATGCTTAATTTGTACCATAAACTGATGTTGAAGCATTGATTTTTAGGTATATGGATTAAGGAACAAAGCAAGGACAATAACAGGAAAAAAGGAACAAATCAAACTGAAAAAGTAAAGAAAGGCGAGCTTGAGGATCGCCAAGAGCATTTGGCGAATCGCCGAGTGGCAAAGTTGACCGCCTAAAGTTCCAGTGTGCCAGCCCTGAGGGAAGAAACTAAGTCGGCAAATCGCTGAGCAGTTTCGCAATGCAAAGAGAGATCACCCAAAATTACAGGACTTGAGGATGCTGAATACCAAAGAAAAAAGGCAATAGAAGAGAGCATTGTTCGGTTCGCCAAGTGGTTCGGCGAACCCGACTTACTTTGCCTAATGGCCCTTCGTGGCTTATTTTTGACAACTATAAACTATATTTTAAACATTTAACTTGTATCGATTTATAGTCTAGAATAATTTTCTCTTGAATTTTGATAGTTTCTTAGTAGACTTGAAAAGCTTTTTGAGACTCAATTTGGAGATTTTGCAAGGGTTTTGAATTTTCTACAAATTAAAGCATTGTAAAGGCTTAATTACTCTTACCCAGTTGATGACTGATCGATTTGGTAACCATTTTTATCTTTTTATGATGTTTGGCTGAAACCCCAATTCTTGGGGTGTGATCATGTGATTATGGGTTGAATTAGTTTGTGGGTATTGTTAATTACTAGTTTAAATACTATATTGAAGTGGGTTTAATCATTAGTTGAGGTTTAATTTATGAATTGTAGTTGCAAATGCAATTCTAATTTTGTGTTCTTAGCTTACCCGAGAGAGAGGTTTTTGAACCAAAGCTTTTGATTAATGGTTTGTAGGTATTGGGTTGATTTGGGTTCAGCTCGAGAGAGTGAGTCCTAAATCCAATCCTACCCATCTTGCTTGAGAGAGAAGATGTATTAAGGTTATGGGTTGTTCTTAATTGATGTTCGAGAGAAATCACTTGAAGCAGAATAGTTGTTTGAGAGAAAGCTATTTCAATTATAGTCTAGTCTACCCATTGACATTTAGCTATTTACTAGTAGCTTAAATCACCAATATATCGAAATTTGCCTATAATCGATCACATCCCGATAATTCCTCTCCTTATTGTTATTTCATATTGTTTATGACTACATAGTAGTTGATAGCTCAAAACCAAAAAAACCCCATCTGACATTTAATGTCACCCCTTTTGATTTGTTTCGTGTATTTTTGATAATATCTATTCCTATAACTAGTTAGATCACATTCGTTCTTCTTAATTGAATTTTAACACGTACCGCTCCCTATGGGATTCGACCCCAACTCAATTGTTTGGTTATATATTTCTTAATGATCATTTACACCTAGAATCAGATGAGGTGTTCTTGAAACGTTATTCATCAAAATTACGCCACTGCCGGGGAGTGGTAATGTTTAAAATTCTTTTATTGAAGTTAAATTGTGATCTTTGTAGTTATAGTTGAATCTACTTATTTTAGTTTTTGTTTTTGTGTTGCTTGTGTTAAACAGAGGAGGAGATGAGCATCAACGGAAGTAATGGTAGCCAAGTGGGCCACCAAGACGACATTGGGTACCTCAATGACTCAAACCAACTGGGTGGTATTGGTGTCATTCGTTTGCCTCTAGCTGAAGGAAACGCGGTTTTTCACTTCATAAGCACAATGCTTCAACTCCTATAATTGAAATGATTATTTGGGGGGCAGGCTCATAAGGATCCCCATGAGCATATCAGAATTTTTGTTGATGTCTGTCAACCGTTCTCATTTAAGAACATATTGCAAGAATCGGTCCATCTGAGGTTGTTCCCATTTTCTCTGATGGGCGAGGCAAGCAAGTGGTTGGCAGAGTTGCTAAGAGATTCTATCCCTTCGTGGGACGAGCTTACTACTGCATTCTAAGTGCGTTTCTTTCCCCCATCGAAGATGATGACTCTTAGGACAACATCCAAGGTTTCAAGCGCTTGGAAGGTGAACCAATCCATGAGACATGGCTGAGATTTAAAAAGCTAGTGCTTCAATTCCCAACTCATAGACTTCCAGATAATGTGCTGCTGCAATATTTCTATAGAAGCCTCAATTCGGTAAACAAATGAGTGGCTGATCAACTTTATTCTGGTGGTTTAATGCAACAGTCCTACGCAATAGCGTCCCAACCTCTTGATTGCATGACCGAGATCAATAGGGCATAGTACAATCAAGAAGACCAAGTCTCTCCTTTTACTTATAAAATGACAAAAGAGCATATTGAAAAGGATCAAGAGAGAGACCAAAACATGTCTAAAATGATGACCCAGCTGGATATCTTGGCTAAAAATGTCATGGGTGCTGGTGTAAATAATGTCAATGTTGTGGGTGTTGGTGGTGTAAACCCCGATGAAGCAAGGTTTGAAGCGTTGTACAATGAGGAAGTGAACTTCCTAGCCAATCAAGGAGGAAGTTATTGTGCAAACTACCTAAGGCCGGGTGGAAATAAAGGTTGGAATAGAGATGAGGGCTGGAGAGACCGTGATAGAGAATGGCGTGATCGTAACGCTACTTGGAAGGAAAGAGAGGGGGAGAAAGATAGGTATGTTCCTTCCCATGAGCGTCAAAAGCCCAAGGACTCTGAGGGTGGCCAGACAGAAGATATGCTCTCACGCATTCTTAACAAAGTTGAAGGGTCCGACAAGGTGTTGAAGGAGATGAAAGAGGATGTCTTGACTCTCAATCAGACGGTGATCTGTCACTCAGTCTCTATTAAGCAGTTGGAGACCCAAATGGATCAAATTTCATCACATTTGAATCCAAGACAACAAGGGGGATTGCCTAGTGATACAATGGCATACCCCAAAAATGATGCTTGAATGGATATTTTCATCGTGCCACGACGTTAACTAAGGCGCTGCTTGAGAGGCAACCCAAGTTTTTAATGCTTTGGTTTTGATTTTGAATAATGGGTGTGATTGTGCAGGTTGAAAAATGAAGTATGTTGGAAAAGAAGCAGTTTGGCGAGCCAAAAGTCCAGTCAGCGACTTGCCGAAGAGGTCGGTGAGCCCAATTTGGATTGCCATTGGACCCACAAAACATGAAATAGAAGTCTGTAAAACTTGGCGGGCCAATTACTTAATCGACGACTCGCCGAACAGGTCTGCGAGCCCAATTTTGTCCGTTGTTTGGACCACCAAATTGAATGGAGGTCCTATAAAACTCGGTGAGGTGAATTACCACTTGGAGCATCACCGAGTAGTTTAGCATGGTCGACTAACACCGCCGAAAGGGCTGCGAAATGAAATGTTTTAAAAGGCCAAACAGTTTAAAATTTCAAAATCTTTCATATTCTCTCATTTCTAACCCCGTACACTCTCACCCGCACTTTAAATTTTCCATACTTTTATATTTTTATTCACTTTTTTGTGTATTCTCGTGCTCGGAATTGGATTACTTTGTCGCCTAGCTTTTCAAATTATCAATTCGACATTCAGGTTGGTTTTCCAAACCCCGTACTTTAGTTTAGTGTTTAAACTCTAATACAATAGGTGAATGTGTATTGATTTGTGTTGGGTAATTGTTTAAACAATGTTTTATATGTTGGAATGCCTGTTTTGTGTTTCAAACTTTTGCCTAATTGCTTAAAAAGATGATTTTCCCCATATTTTGTTAGTTAAAATCGATTCTAATTTGTTGGGTTGTGGTTAACTCATATTGGGTCTAGTCAGGTGAAGTTTATGTAGCCTCGAATTGAGCCAAATGGCGTAATTTGCTCAATGATGGAGCATTTGACGTTAGTCTTAAGGGAAAAGATCATCAAATGGCTAATTTTGGCCAAATCGGGGGAAGTTTGAGTACGTCGAAGGCATGGGTCATATGAGTCTAGTGTTAATTGCATAGTGTAGGTGTTTGATTTTGATTTCGGGGGTTGCGGGCTTTATTTTAGGAAACAAGGTTGAAAATTGGCACGTTGGGCAGTTTGGCGAGTTGGGTCGAGCTCGCTGAACGGTTCGGCGGTTCGCCAAAGTCCCCTCTGATCACCTTTAATTTCTTGTTTTGGCTAAATAGAGTCCGTAACTTTTGGCGGGAAGCCTGAGCTCGCCGAGTTCACTCTGTGACTCACCGAAAGGTTCCTTAGATCACCCTTTTTGCTCCCCTAACCCCTAAAACACACCATAATATTCGGCAGGCTAGTCTGAGCTCGCCGAATGGTGTCGGCGATACGTCGAAGAGCCCTGAGCATCGCTGACAAGCCTTATTTTTGGATAATTTTCAAGTTGGTCCTCTCGGTGAGCCCAATTTGGCTCACCTAAATGACTCGACGACTCACCGACTACTTCGGCGAGTCTTTCTGCACCTTAATTTCTGCAAAAAAAATTAACGATTTCTTACAATTTTCTATGTGTTTTGCAGATATGGCTAGACCCAAAGTATTGGGAGGAGACCACCTATGAGGGCCCGACTGAGGTCGAAGAGGCTATGGTACATTTGGCTGTTCAGACATCCTTGAGCGACACCACTATGGCTGTGTCTAGTGCTGTTACAGTTGATACTACATCGGACATTGATGCCCAACCTCAGAGTGTTACCCCGGGCATTGATGCCCCGACAGACGGAGTGACTGAGTAGACCTGATCATTTTTACCTCCCTCTCTGTTGTTTTTATTGATTATATTTGTTTAGGTTGCATTTGAGCACAACTGTTTTTCTTTTGTGGGTAGGTGAGATATTTCCATACCTACCTCTTGTGATTCTGCTTTGTTTTTTAATATTGGTTTTTGTGATCTATATATGTGACTGGGCTGTATTTTGAGCGCAATCTTGTGGATACTTGAGCTTATGGTTCCTTATTTTAAATGGAAACAGTTTTGACCAATTTTTAAAATTTGTGCCACCTCTATTGTTTGTGATTGTGGCTGTTCTTGTGCGAATTTGAGTATCAGTTATGATCAATACCGATGACTTGAATAGTGCTCGTAATTGAACAAAATAAATGTGGGCTACGATGAGGCCAATAAAGTTGCATAGACAATGTGTGACCTTTTAGCATCTCGTTGTGACTAGCCGGTTATCGAATGAGTCTCTTGTGATGAGCATTGCACACTAGCTAGAAAGTGTGGAGTCTTGTTTGATATTGGTGCCAATGCCTTGCGTGATGAGCTTACTTTGAACAATTGTGTGATAACACCTAGATTTTCCCCATTGGTCCGGTTGACTAAGTGATGCAAGCACTTGAAATGATCTTAGGCAACAATTTTGAAAAGTGAAACAATTTGAAAATATTCCTCTTTTATGGCCAACCTTGTGAGATGTGTGAACCTTGCTTGAACCCTTTTGAGCCTTATCCTTTTCTTAGAAGAAACTTGAACAATTGCGATCCCTCTTTATCCATTTACCCATAACTTTCATGTAGTGTGGTTTGTGTGAATAGCCTAAGTTGGGGGTGTGGTGAAAAGAGAAGAAAAATAAAAAAGTGTGAGAAATCCCCCTTTGAGTAATAGTTTTGAAAAATATGGAACCTCTCCATATAAAAAAAAAAAAAAAGAGAACAGAAGCAAAGAAAAAGAATGAAAATTTTGTGAAATAAAGTGATGAAAATTGGAAAAGAAATGGGGTATCCGGTAATTCATATGGATTTGAATAATGGGGTGGATTATGAACATGTTTGAAATGTTAAAGAAAAGGGAGAAAGTGATGTTCAGGCCACACTTCATGAAGGTAGAAGCCACTAAGCCTAAATGATCATACCTTTACACTCAGCCCCGTTACAAGCCTAGAAAAACCTTTGTGATCTTGAGTGAGCTGAAACGAGTGTTGATTGGAAAATAAGGGCAAACATATGGGTGAAATCATGCTTGTGTTCATCTTTGTGAGTGTGAGGGTTGTATGTGATTTCGGAACTTTAAATTATTGAGAAATTGTGTGTGAATTTGGAATCATCTTTGTTGTGAGGGCATTTGAACACCTTTGTTGAGCTTGAACTTGCATTTGAAGCAAGCATTGTCAACTTGAGTAACTTTGATAATGGTGAGTCACAACTTAAATCTTTGAGTGCACAATTGATCATTGCATGAGTAAATTGAACCTTGTTGTGTGCATTCATGTTGAGTCTTATGTAACACTTTTTGAGACATCCTTTTTGAACTGCCGATCCTGAATTTTACTTGAGGATAAGCAAAAGTTTAAGTTGGGGGTGTTGATGAGTCCGAGATTTGGACTCATTTTGGGTTTTGTTTATATAGATTTAGTGTCCTCAAATGCTTAATTTGTACCATAAACTGATTTTAAAGCATTGATTTTCAGGCATATGGATTGAGGAACAAAGCAAGGACACTAACAGGCAAAAAGGAACAAATCAAACTGAAGAAGTGAAGCAAGGAGAGCCTGAGGATCGCCAAGAGCATTTGGTGAATCACCGAGTGGCTAACTTCACCGCCTAAAGTTTCAGTGTGCCAGTCTTGAGGGAAGAAACCAAGTCGGCGAATCGCTAAGAAGTTTCGTGATGCAAAGAGAGATCGCCCAAAGTTACAGGACTTGAGGATGCTGAATGCCAAAGCAAAAAGGCGATAGAAAAGAGCATTGGGCGGTTCACCGAGTGGTTCGGTGAACCCGACTTACTTTGCCTAATGGCCCTTCGTGGCTTATTTTTGGCAACTATAAATTAGATTTTAAACATTTAACTTGTATTGATTTTTAGTGTAGAACAATTTTCTCTTGAGTTTTGATAGTTTCTTAGTAGACTTGAAAGGCTTTTTGAGACTAAACTTGGAGATTTTACAAGTGAGTTTCGAATTTTCTGCAAATTAAAACATTGTAAAGGCTTAATTACTCTTACCCAGTTGATGGCTGACCGATTTGGTAACCGTTTTTTTATCTTTTTATGATGTTTGGCTAAAACCCCAATTCTTGGGGTGTGATCATGTGATTATGGGTTGAATTAGTTTGTGGGTATTGTTAATTACTAGTTTAAATGCTACATTGAAGTGGGTTTAATCATTAGCTGACGTTTAATTTATGAATTGTAGTTGCAAATGCAGTTCTAATTTTGTGTTCTTAGCTTGCTCGAGAGAGAGATTTTTGAACCAAAGCTTTTGATTAATGGTTTGTATGTATTGGGTTGATTTGGGTTCAGCTCGAGAGAGTGAATCCTAAACCCAATCCTACCCATCTTGCTCGAGAGAAGATGTATTAAGGTTATGGGTTGTTCTTAATTGCTATGCTTGTTGATGTTCAAGAGAAATCACTTGAAGTGAAATAGTTGTTCGAGAGAAAGCTATTTCAATTATAGTCTAGCCTAACCACTGACATTTAGCTATTTACTATTAATTTAAATCACCCATATATCGAAATTTGCCTATAATCGATCACATCTCGAGAATTCCTCTCCTTATTGTTATTTCATATTGTTTGTGACTGCATAGTAGTTGATAGCTGAAAACCAAAAAAAAAACTCCATCTGACATTTAATGTCACCCCTTTTGATTTGTTTCATGTATTTTCGATGATTTCTATTCCTATAACTAGTTAGATCACATCTGTACTTCTTGATTGAATTTTAACACGTACCGCTCCCTGTGGGATTCGACCCCAACTCAATTGTTGGGTTATATATTGCTTAACAATCATTTACACCTAGAATCGGATGAGGTGTGCTTGAAACGTTATTCATTATAACATTCTTCTAATTCTGGAATAGGATCCTTCCTCAATATTTCACCACGAATCTGTTCAAATTCACCATCCAAACCAGCAAGAAAGATGTGCACCCTTTGTCGTTGAATAGACTTGCTGTAAAAAGTGACATCCTTCTCATTTTCCGTGATCTCCTTATCATGATGATCCAACTCACAAAAAATTTCAATCAGTTCTCCATAATAGGAAGAGAGAGATTTATCATTTTGTTCGGCAGAAAAGACCTTTTGATTCAAAGTGTAGACTTGTAGTTCATCTGCTCCATCATACAAGGCTGTTGACAGAGCTTTCCAGATTTCTTGAACAGTAGGTAAGTGAATATATCGTTTCATAATCTCAGGAGACATAGACATCAAAAGCCACCTCTTAACCTTTTGATTTTCTATGTACCACTTCTCATATCCTTTATCTTTTTCAGTAGGTGGTTTTGTACTCCCACAAACAAAAAGGTTTTCTTTTTCAGCAACATGCATCTCTATGATTTGAGACCACATATCATAATTTGTTTCATTTAGAATAATCCTGCATTGAAAGAGGAATTTTCAGTTTGAATGATAACCGGGGTGGAGTTGGAAGCATTTTATTTGTCCATGGCACTGATACCAAGTTCAAATCTTGAACAAAATAGTTTTTTTTTTTTTTGTATTCTATTATTTCTCAAAGGAGGCATGTACATGAAATATAACTACTACTAAGTTACAATATATAGAAAGAATTAATAGCTTCCTATTTTACAAAGATTACAGAATCAAACCCTAAAATATCTCTACAAATACGCCACTAACGGCCTCGAATCATGGATAAATCTTATGAGAGAAGAATCAAGGGAGGAACAAAATTGTACTCACAATCTTGATCAATAAAATTATGTTTCTTCCATTTTAAAAAATATATATTTAATTTATCACTAGTAACGTCATCCGTGCTTTGCACGGTCATGAAAAACACAAATAATTTACTAAATATTATTTAAATAGAAGATGTATTGTATATAATAATGTTTTTATCTCTTATATATATATATATATATATACTAGAAAGCAATGCTTGAGCGATGCACGAGGCCTAAGCCCAATATTTTGATTTGAAATGTGTTCAAATAAGCAACATTTATTGTTACAGATTGTACTAACATCAAGTTAATAATGCATTAGTGCCATCAAAAAGATATAGTTGGTGTATAGTTAGGTTGACAAAAATATATAGTTGGTGTATAGTTAGGTTCGTCTGTCAACCAAAATAACTACACCTAAATGTTTCAACAATTGATATAAAACATTGATTTTATAAAAAATCACTACATGGGAAAGAATCATCAACAATTGTAATTTTTAGGATTAACAAAAAAATAAAATCTTTGCCATCAGACAAACATTGTAATTTCACACAATTTTTAGTTGAGAATTACACAACTAACAATGGTAAGAATATTAATGATAGATCCTAAAAAGTTTCTCTTAATCTTGCAACTGTTGACAGTAGTCTAACTTTCATTTTTTCAAGTAGATTTTTTTTTTACATGGATGTTGGCGCTTCTTCAGCGGTACATTTGTACCATTTAGAAAAAATAAAATAAAATAAGAGGATTTAGGAGGAAAGTTTTCTTCTAAACCCATAAAAAAGAAGTGACTTTAAATACCACTCTAGTTTTTCCAATTTGCTTCCTCCATTTGTATTTTAAATTGCTTTCTCCATTTGTATTTGGTCCCTGACATAAACATTGTGTGTTATTGTTAGAATTCATCCACCTGGAGAGGAAGGCATAGCAGAGAATCATTGATCATGACATATTTCAACCGAACAAATTAACGCATTTTCAAATTACTGTCATATAAACCCATTTGGCCTCAAAACATATATATATATATATATATATATATATATATTTGTATTATAACCATTGGATAGGTTTGGATGGCTTGAATTTAGGATGAAGAAGCACAATCCATATGCTTGCCTCTGAGCAAGCAAGGATTGGCTGGTTTTTGGAGACTTGGATTGTTATTTATTTATTTATTTTTTGGCCTAATTTTGAATTGCAATTGTAGCCAATTTCTTGTAAAATAGCCACCATTGATTATTGTTATAGCCCTCAATTAATTTTCTTTTTTTCCACTCTACATAAATTATTATAGCTATCAATTAATTAAATCTAAGTCATTTATATCAATATTAGACATGTGAAAATCAACACTCATTCAAGAAATAATTTGGAAAAATAAAGATGATAGTTAAATCCCTTTTCTATAAATATGGTTCTCCTAACACTATAAGAATTGATTCTTAAATATTGATAAGGTAAAATAAAGGTAAATGTGGATAAAATATAAATAGTACAACTCACATAACATATTATACAATTAAGTACTACAATGTTAGTCCTTTTTGTTGTTGGCTTATATATAGCCTAATTTTGAATTTCAATTGTAGCAAATTTCTTTGGAAAATATATAGCCACCATTGATTATTGTTATAGCCCTGAAATAATTAAACCTAAGTCATTGATATCAATATTAGACATGTGATAGTTGACACTCATTCAAGAAATAATTTGGGGAAATAAAGATGATAGTTAAATCTCTTTTCTATAGATATGGTTCTCCTAACACTATAAGAATTGATTTCAAAATATTGATAAGGTAAAATAAAGATATATGTGGATAAAATATAAATAGTACAACTCACATAACATATTGTACAATTAAGTAATGTTGTGTTTGTCCTTTTTGTTGTTGACTTATATATAGCCTAATTTTGAATTGCAATTGTAGCTAATTTCTTTGGAAAATAGCCTCCGTTGATTATTGTTATAGCCCTCAATTAATTGCCTATTTTTCCACACTACATAAATTATTGTTATAGCCCTCAATTAATTAAACCTAAGTCATTGATAGCAATATTAGACATGTGTAACACCTCGAATTCAAAAAGGGAGAAAATTCAGTTTTTCAGAAAAATTTGGTGTCACTGACGACAGAAGCCATCAACAGCCTGTAGGTTGGTCCACGGACCGTAGATGGGGTATGTGGTTGGGCAGTTAATTTTTCCTAAATTGTCAAATTCTCTGTTTTTTTCAACGGTTCACTAAGACGGTCCGTCGTCCAATGCACGAGTCGTAGATATGGTTCATAGGTAAGTCCCAGACTTACAACAATTTTGAGGTCAAGAGGTGAGACCTATGACTATGGTCCACAGTCCATTGATAGACCCACGGGCCGTAGGTGGGGTACGTCATTGGGGGTCCATATTTGGGAAGTCTCTGATCTCAACCACGACCAACCAGGACTGTTCGTGGTTTGATCAACATACCGTGGGTAGGGTCGTTGATGAGGTCGGCATTTATTTTTCTAAGGGGCTTTTGGGTATTTTCCTTATTATTCTATCCTAATAATATGTCGTTTCACCTTTCACCAAAAACCCTATATAAGTGTTTTAACCGCAAAATTTGCCAATTGAAAATCATTCTCTCAGATTTACAAAAGAAGAACTAGTCTTCCTCTAAAATATTTCTCTCTCTATAAGGCTTGAAGAAGAAGGGTTCAACCTAGGTTTCAAGTCAAGTCTCCTAATCCTCCATAAAATTTTAGCAATTGGCATTAAGGTATTATGATTTTCATCCATGGAGCACTTTTCTCCATGGAGTTCCCAACTTCTCCAATTTTCAAAGTAGAAATTCCCAATTGAGTTGGGGGTTTTCATCTATGTTATTGGGTTCTCCTAATTATTGACTTAATTAATTGATCTATGATCATTTAAGAATGAATTGAGTTAATCTCATATTTTTATGATGATTCCCCGTGAACCCATGCAATCCCCATGTTTTCCAAGTTATGATAATATGATGTGGGTTTTGAATTATGAAAGGGGAGTTTATGAAATTAAGCAAGTTTTCATGAAATTGATGTAAATGTTTTGAGGATGCTTTAAGGATGAAGTATCAATGATTTTATTTTTGTCTTGCTGAAAGGATTTCTCATATATGCATGAAAGCATGGCGTGTGAAAGGACATTCTCACATAAAGGATTCTTAGGGTTGAAAGGTCTTCTCAACCAAACTTTGAATCAAAGATTTAAGGAGCTATTCTTATGAAACCTAGCTTGGATTGGTTATTGAATGATACCTTTCCATGGATGATGCATGACTTAGCGTGGATTGGAAACATGATGTGCCCTTCCATGGATAATAAGAAGAAGTTAAGAAAATGACTATTCCGTGAGATTTACGCTTAGCACCAAGAGGATATTGATATGAGAGCTCTCCCGTTAGTAGAGGACGGGTTCCTAGAAGCAATCTCTTATCCCATACCTATGTGCCCCCATAGGATGATTGTCTTAGATAGACATTAGCTAGTGGATCAACATAAGCTAGAAGTTCGTGGTCTTACCTTGGCAAGTAGCACACCCCTTTTCGGTATGGGGTATATATCGGATTTTGTGTTGATAGCTCACATGGTCTTATACGTCGGTTAAACGTAAATCTTCCACAATAATGAATTAAGGTTACTTTTATAAGTATCTCATTAACGATTTTATTGATGTTATCTTGCATTGACCATGTTTTACGACTTATGTTTTCTATCTCCTTATACTCATGTTTTAGCTTGGTCATTGCATGTTATGAAAATGTCCATTTTAGCATGATTTAAATGTTTTATGCATGACTATCATACTTGGTACATATTTTGTACTAACGCATACTCTTGCCTTCATTTCCCCAAATGTAGGGTCCGACAATCAGGGTTCCCAGTTTTGTGGCTAGAGTTCATTGAGGATATTTTTGAGCTTTACTGAGTCCTCATGCTTCGAGGACATATTTTCATTGTTTCAGTCTTTCCTTACTTTTAGTTTTTGAACATGATGTATGGGCTACGCCCAGATTCATTCTTATGTATTAGATGGCTTTCAAACGATGTTTAGATTTCTTCTTTTCTCTATAAAACTTTTATATGTTAAATTTGTCTTTTAAACCTCTTATTTCTATTATCTTGTATTTTTGAAAGCTAAGTGGCTTGTATGGGGCCTCTCGGGGTCTTGTACGACATGTTATGCCTAAGTGGTACCTTGGGTCATGACAAACATGGTATCAGAGCACAAGATTTAGAAAGGTCCTAGGAAGTCTCATAAGACATGTTGAGTAGAGTCTTGTTCATGAGTATGAAGCGTGCCACACTTATGAATGAGAGGCTATAAGATGTTTAGGAAACTCTAGTTTTTTCAATACTCTAAAGTCATGCGCGATAGAGTCTAAATCTATAAGGTCTCTCTCCTAATCCTTATATGATGCTCTATAGGATATGGCTACTCGAAGAGCTAGCTTATGATAGAAAGAATGTAAGGGAGAATGTGGAACAAGAAGCTCTTCCTCAAGCTCTGGTTGATCCTTTGGCCGAGCAAGTGACTAATGCGGAGTTTAGGGTTTCTTTTCAAGTATTGGCCCAAGCCATGACGGTCCAAGCCAATACGGAGGTTGTGGTCCCCGTGAACCCAAATGTAGGTACGCGACATCCAGAGTGAGGGAATTTACTAGAATGAATCCCCCGGAGTTCTATGATTCTAAGGTTGAGGAAGATCATCAAGAGTTCATTGACGAGGTTTACAAGGTGTTGATCATCATGGGAGTGACGCCGGTGGAAAAGGTGGAGTTGTCCGCTTATCAACTTAAGGGTGTTTCTCAAATTTGGTTCAACCAATGGAAGGTGGGGAGACTGGAAGATGCGAGTCCTCTCAATTAGGAAAAGTTCAAAGTTGCTATTCTTGGTAGGTTCTTTCCCCTTGAGATGAGGGAGGCAAAGGTTCTTCAACCTTCGCCAAAGAAGTATGAGTGTGAAAGAATATGCTTTGAAGTTCACACAACTATCGAGGTATGCTCCTACTATGGTTGTTGATACATGGGCAAAGATGAGCAAGTTTTTTTCGGGTGTGTGCGAAATGGTGGTCAAGAAATTATGTACCGCTATGCTTATTAATGATATGGATATTTCTCATCTCATGGTTCATGCTCAACAAATCAAAGAGGAAAAACTTAAGGAAAGATATAGGAAGGCAAATAGGGCTAAGACTGATGAAGGTAATTTCTAATAGTTAAGGTCCGATGGGCATGGTTGTCCTAAGTTTCGACAAAGATTTTTCGGTCAAGGTTCCTCCAATGCTCCTCCTAAGTTCAACAAGGATAGGGTGTGTAACCCTAAGCCTCAAGAAGAAAATGGTAGTGGATCTTCATTGCCTATGTCTACTTGTGGTAGGTGTGGAAAGAAGCATGAAGGTAAGTTCTTAGCCGGCATTGATGGTTGCTTCGGTTGTGGTAAAAGTGGTCATAAGATAAAGGATTTCCCGATGCTTGGGGCTAAAGAAAGAGAGGGTAAGCAAGCTCCTCCTAGTGTTTTGGGTTCCAATGCTCCCAAGCAAAATCGATTCTATGCAATTCAGACTCGTAGTGAACAAGAGGGTTCTCCCGATGTGGTTACCGGTATGTTGAAAGTTTTTCAACTTGATGTTTATACTTTACTTGATCCCGATGCTACCTTGTCTTTTGTGATGCCATATGTGGCTATGAGATTTGATATTCTTCCGGATGTGCTGCTAGATCGTTTTTCTTTCTCTACTCCTGTCGGTGATTCTATTGTGGCTAAAAGGGTCTATAGAAAGTGTTTCATCTCCTTGTCCCATAGAGTTACTCTTATTGACCTTGTAGAGCTTGATATGCTAGATTTTGATGTTATCCTTGGTATGGATTGGCTACATTCATGTTATGCCTCTATTGATTGTAGAACCCTTGTAATCAAGTTTTAGATTCCATATGAACTCATCTTATAGTGGAAAATAGGGAAATTCTATGCCTAAGGGTCAGTTCGTTTCTTGTCTTAAAGCTAGAAAAATGATCTCTAAGGGTTGCATTTACCATCTAGTTAGGGTGAGGGATATAGATTTTGAGAGCCCTACTCTTGAGTTGGTCCCCGTTGTAAATATGTTTTTGGAAGTGTTCCAGCTAATTTACCTGATATTCCTCCTGAAAGGGAAATCGACTTTGATATTAACTTTCTCCCAGATACGTAGCCTATTTCTATTCCTCCTTACCTAATGGCTCTGGTAGAGCTTAAGGAATTGAAAGATCAATTGAAATGTTTGTTGGATAAGGGTTTTATCCGACCAAGTATCTCTCCATATGGTGCTCCTATTTTGTTTGATAGAAATAAGGATGATTCTAGACTATCAGAAGTTGAATAAGGTTACCGTTAAGAATAAGTATCCTCTCCCAAGGATATATGATTTGTTTGACAACCTTCAAGGAGCGAGTTACTTCTCTAAGATTGACCTTCGGGCGAGTTATCACCAATTGAGGGTGAAAGAAGATAATATTCCAAAAATGGCTATTAGAACCTGGTATGGTCATTTTGAATTTTTGTTGATGTCTTTTGGCTTGACTAATGCTCCGGATGTTTTTATGGATCTGATGAATAGGGTGTTTAGACAATATCTTGACATGTTTGTGATTGTGTTCATTAATGATATATTGATCTATTCGAGAAGTGAGAGTGAACATATTGATAATTTGAGGATCGTGTTGCAACTTCTTAAGGACCAACGACTCTTTGCAAAGTTTAGCAAATGTGAGTTTTGGCTAAGGTCCGTGGCTTTTCTTGGTCATATTGTTTCAAGTAAGGGTATTGAGATAGATCATAAGAAGAAGGATGCGGTTAAAAGTAGCCCTAGATCTCTATCCCCTTCGGATATTAGAAGTTTCTTGGGTTTAACTGGTTACTACAGAAGGTTTGTTGAGGGATTTTCTACGATTGCCTCTCCATTGACAACATTGACTCAAAATAAGGCTAAGTTCATATGGTCCGAAGCATGTGAAAGGAGTTTTCAGGAATCGAAGGATAGACTTACTTCTGATCCAGTGTTGACTTTACCAGAAGGGACTGATGATTTTGTGATTTATTGTGATACCTCGAGAATTGGGCTAGGATGTGTACTTATGCAAAAAGGGAAAGTTATTGCCTATGCGTCAAGGCAACTTAAAATTTATGAGAAGAATTATCCTAGCCATGACCTCGAACTAGCGGCGGTTGTGTTTGCTCTTAAGATTTGGACACACTATTTGTATGGTGTACATGTCAATGTCTTTATCGACCACAAGAGTTTGCAGTATGTGTTTAATCAGAAGGATCTAAATCTTCGACAAAAAGGTGACTTGAGTTATTGAAAGATTATGACATAAGTGTTCTCTATCACCCTGGTAAGGCAAATGTGGTGACGGATGCTCTTAGTCGATTATCGATGGGTAGTGTTGCTCACATTGATGATAATAAGAAAGAGTTAGTTCGAGATGTTTATAGATTGGCCCGATTGGGTGTTCGGTTAGTGGACTCTACCAAAGGTGGTGTTATGGTTCACAATGGTTCATCATTGTCTTTTGTGGCGGATATGAAAGCCAAAAAGGGCCTTGATCTGACTTTGGTGGAAATGAAGGAAGCGATACTTAAAAAGTCTATAGAGGCTTTCTCCCAAGAGGGAGATGGAGTGCTTCGATATCAAGGTCGTTTGTGTGTTCCCAATGTAGATGACTTGAGAGAACAAATCTTATCATAAGCCTATAGTTCATGATATTCCATTCAACTGAGAGCCATCAAGATGTACCGTGACTTGCGGGAGGGGTGGAATGGGATGAAAAAGAATATTGCAAAATTTGTGGCTAAGTTTCCTAATTGTCAACAAGTTAAAGTTGAGCATAAAAAACCGGGAGGTTTGTCCCAAGATATTAGCATTCCTACGTGGAAGTGGGAAGATTTGAATATGGACTTCATCGTTGGCTTGCCTTGCACCCGATGACAACATGATTCAATTTGGGTTATTATAGATCAAATGACAAAATTGGCTCATTTCATTCCTGTCAAGGTTTCTTATTTGGTGGAGGACTATGCTATGTTGTACTTGAGAGAAATGGTAAATTTGCATAGAGTGCCTTTATCCATTATCTCCGATCGTGGTACCCAATTCACTTCTCAGTTTTGGAAATATATTCAAAAAGGTCTTGGTACTCGGTTTAAGCTTAGTACGACATTTCATCCGCAAACCAATGGGCAAGCGGAGCGTACCGTCCAAACTTTGGAATATCTGTTGAGAGCTTGTGTGATAGATTTCAAGGGTAATTGGGATGATCACTTGCCTTTGATTGAGTTTGCATATAACAATAGTTATCACTAAGTATTTGTATGGCTCAATTTGAGGCATTATATGGTAGGAGGTGTAAATCTCTTATATGTTGGTTTGAAGTGGGCGAAGTTGCTTTGATAGTCCCCGAGTTAGTACATGATGCTACAGAGAAAGTTCAACTTATTAGAGAGAGGTTGAAAATGGCTCAAAGTCGGCAAAAGTCATATGATGATGGTAGTAGAAGAGATCTTGAGTTTGATGTTCATGATTAGGTTTCATCCATAAAGGGTGTAATGAGTTTTGGTAAGAAAGGGAAGCTTAGTCCCCGTTATGTAGGCCCATACCAGGTTTTGAGGTGTATTTGTAAGGTTTCTTATGAACTTGAATTGCCTAATGAATTGGCTTCGGTGCATCCAGATTTCCATGTCTCCATGTTGAAGAAATGTGTTGGTGATCCAACATCTATAGTTCCCTTAGAAGATTTAGGAGTTAAGGAGAATCTTTCTTATGAGGAAGTCCCGGTTGAGATTTTAGACAGACAAGTAAAGAGGTTGAGAAACAAGGAAGTTGCTTCCGTGAATGTTTTGTGGAGGAATCAGTTAGTTGAGGGTGCTATATGGGAGGCCGAGGCCGATATGATGTCCCGTTATCCTCATCTCTTTTCTTCTACCCCTACTCTAGCTTGAGGTATTAAGTTCCTCATGGTTTACTCTTTTGGTATCACATGTCTTAGATATTCCCCTGATTTCCTCATTTATGTATGTTCATGAAAAGCTTAAGTTTTGAGAAAATGAGTCAACTCGACTGATTTCTACATGATTATGTGCATTTGAGTATGAGTTGCATATAGACTTCATGATATGATGTTTTGAACATGCTTTAGCTTGGAGTTGATGTTATATGCATTTATGTGATTGCATTCATGTTGGGTTGTGGGGTTTGAGTTTATACCTTCCTTATGATGTCTTAAATCTCATTGAGGACGAATGATTCCAAGGGGGAGATGTAACACCTAAGATTCAAAAAGAAAGAAAATTCAGTTTTTCAGAAAAATCTGGTGCCCGTGACGAAGGAAGCCATCCATGGCCCGTAGGTTGATCCACGGACCGTAGATGGGGTTCGTGGTTAGCTAATAATTTTTTCCTAAATTGTCAAATTCTTTGTATTTTTCAACGGTTCACCAGGACAGTCCGTCGTCCAATGCACGAGCCATAGATAGGGTTCGTAGGTGAGTCCCAGACTTAGAGGGATTTTGAGGTCAAGAGGTGAGACCTACGGCTGTTGTCCATGGTCCGTCGATGTACCCACAGGCCATAGGTGGGGTCCATCGTTGGGGGTCCATAGTTGGGAATTCTCTGATCTCAACCACGACCAACCAGGACGGTCCGTGGTCAGACCAATAGACCGTAGGTTGGGGCGTGGATGAGGTAGGCAGTTATTTTTCTAAGGGGATTTTGGGTCTTTTCATAATTATTCTAGCCTAATACTATGTCATTTTACCCTTCACCGAAATCCCTATATAAGTGTTTTAACCCCAAAATTTTCCAATTGAAAATCATTCTCTCAAATTTACAAAACAAGAACAAGTCTTCCTCTCAAATATTTCTCTCCCTAGAAAGCATGAAGAAGAAGGTTTCAACCTAGGGTTCAAGTCAAGTCTCCTAATCCTCCATTGAAGTTAAGAAATTGACATTAAAGTATGATGGTTTTCATCCATGGAGGCCTTTTCTCCATGGAGTTCCCAACTTCTCCAATTTTCAAAGTAGAAATCCCTAGTTGAGTTAGGGTTTTTCATCTATGTTATGAGTTCTCTTAATTATTGATTTAATTGATTGATCTATGATCTTTTATGCATGAATTGAGTTAATCTTATGTTTTTATGATGATTCCCCATGAACTCATGTGATCCCCATGTTTTCCAAGTTATGATCATACGATGTGGGTTTTGAATTATGAAAGGAGAGTTTATGAAATTAAACATGTTTCCATGAAATTAATTTAAATATTTTGAGGATGCTTTGGGGGTGAAGTATCAATGATTTATTGTTGTGTTGTTGAAAGGATTTCTCATATACGCATAAAAGCATGACTTGTGAAAGGACGTTCTCATATAAAGGATTCTTAGGGTGGAAAGGTTTTCTCTACTAAACTATGAATCAAAGATTTAAGGAGTTATTCTAATGAAACCTAGTTTGGATTGGTTATTGAATGATACCTTTTCATGGATGATACATGACTTAACTTGGATTGGCAAGATGACGTGCCCTTCCATGGATAAATAGAACAAGCTAAGAAAATTATTATTCTATGGGATTTACGCTTAGCACCGAGAGGATATTGAGATGGGATCTCTCCCGTTAGTAGAGGTCGAGTTCCTAGAAGCAATCTCTTATCCCATACCTATGTGCCCCTATATGATGATTGTCTTCGATAGACATTAGCTAGTGGATCCACATAAGCTAGAAATTCATGGTGTTACCTTGGCAAGTAGGACACCCCTTTTCGGTGTGGGGTAGACATCGGATTCCTTGTTGATAGCTCACATGGTTTGATATGTTGGTTAAAGGTAAATCTCCCACAATAATAAATTAAGGTTACTTTTATAAGTATCTCAGGAACGATTTTATTGATGTTAGCTTGCATTGACCATGTTTTACGACTTATATTTTCTAACTCCTTCTATTCATGTTTTAGCTTGGTCATTGCATGTTATGAAAATGTCCATTTTAGCATGATTTAAATATTTTTATGCATGGCTATCATACTTGGTACATATTTTGAACTAACACATACTCTTTCCTACATTTCTCCAAATGTTAGGGTTCCCAGTTTCGTGGCTAGAGTTCGTTGAGGAGATTTTCGAGCTTTAGTGAGTCCTCATGCTTCGAGGATGGATTTTCATTATTTTTAGTCTTTCCTTAATTTCAATTTTGGAACATGATGTATGGGCTATGCCCAGATTCATTCTTATGTACTAGAAGGCTTTGAGACGATGTTTAGATTTCCACTTTTCTCTATAAAACTTTTATATGTTGAAACTGTCTTTTAAACATCTTATTTCTATTATCTTGTATTTATGAAAGCTAAGTGGCTTGTATGAGGCCTCTTGGGGTCTTTTACGGCATGTTACGCCGAGGGGGTACCTTGGGTCATGACAACTTGTGACAGTTGACACTCATTCAAGAAATAATTTTGGAAAATAAAGATGATAGTTAAATCCCTTTTCTATAATTATGGCTCTCCTAACACTATAAGAATTGAGTACTGCAATGTTAGTCTTTTTGTTGTTGGCTTATATATAAGGTAATATATATTTTTATTTAAATACCTCTTCTATTTAAAATAAAAAATATAATTAAATAAAAAATAAAATTATTGAATAAAAATCAACCAAACCTATGAGATATGATACTTAATTAATAAGGGATATATTGATAAATATGTATATATGTAAGGGATATTTTAGTCTTAAAAAAATTAATTTTCTATTTCTACTTCTGCTTTTTTTTAAAAGCAGAAATTTTTAGCTTCTTTCCAACAACAGAGAAACAACTTTTTCTTTCATTTAAAAACACTTTTAAGAATTTCTCAGACACTTAATTTCTCAAAATAAGTGTTTATTTTCTCAAAAAAGCACTTCTGGCCTTCCAACAACAATGTCAAACAGACTCTTAAGATTTAAGGGTTATGAATATGAAAAGTTTAAAATTATGAGAGTTATAAATATATTCATATCATATATAATAAAGAAGATATATTATAGTGGGAGGTGAAAGGTTGAGTAATTGAATATAATGACTTTATGAGATATTAAAAGTAAAACAAATAATTAAATGAAGAAAAAATATCAAAAAAAAGAAAGAAGAGGAAGATAAGTATGAATGGAGACCATAGAGAGGTGCCACATCACCTTGTCTATGTTT